>OY755246.1:15950702-16195522 GCA_963576725.1 Azorinus chamasolen | reverse complement strand
AGTTATAGTCCACTTTCAGTCCGAATAACCGCTCAGCCTTCTGTACATTTACTCCCCTGGTCATTCAGTCATTGGCCTACAATATTGAGCACTGCTAACATCTGGCGCAATCATGCTGCCGCAGTACCGGCGAGTGACCCTCACAGGTACCCATTATAACCCCTGGGTGGAGAGGAGGTGTGGGTGGGAGACACGGAAAAGCGTCTCTGAAATTTCCGGGAGGGACCAGGATTTGAACCCCGGACCTCCGGACTGATAGTCAAGCGCATTACCACTAGACCACCGCTCACCACGAGTATGCGATGAAACCGTATTTGTTCGAGCATATTAGGCATGTGTATCTTAACCCTTTCGCTGCCAATGCCGGATATGTGATTACCTATGCAAACAGTTTGGATCCAGATGAAACGCATTGTTTGCCATGTTACATTTTTCTTGAAAAGAAGTCACTTAATATTCATGGTAATACTGACATGTTCGTCCATTTGTGAATATTCAGCGCTGAAAGGGTTAACAAAGACTTTCATTTATTTAGGTCAAGAAAATGGGTGTACACCCTCAGTCTAATGAAAACAAAATACCGGCTCAAGCCCTGACCTGGCACACATTCTATTTACTTTCGATTCGTTAAAACGTTAAGACAACTACTGACCAAGTGCCACACAGCTTGGATACTGCGGAGACGGCGAGTTACTCGGCATCTCATCTGGATCTTAACTGTTTGTGAATGATTGGTCGCGCTTAGCAGGTTAAGGGTTAACCCTTTCCATCATATTAACACCTTTACATGCATTTGCAAACAGAGCAGATCCAGATCAGACGGCTCCTATAGGAGCCGTCTGATCAGGGTCTGCTCTGTTTGCTTTTGACATGATATAGATCTGATTCTACGGGTTTTGTCAAAGCAAAATATGTTTTGAAAAGTTTACATTGTTAATGCCATGGTGTCATTATTTCTTACATGAATGGTGAACAGGTAAAGATTTAATTTTGAGGTATCAAAAAGCAACAAGCTCGTGATGCATCACTTGCAAAGCAGTGGTACATTTAACCTTTAAGGCGCTAGAAAACTATCGTCTACCTAACTTTTGCATTATTTTATAAACCGTCTGGTCTGGATCTACTCTGTTTGCAAAGGCGTTAAATGTTGTATCTTTCTATAGAGTAAAGGGTTAAACTGCTTGGGGTTTTTTTCTCAAAGAATTACATATTTATTGTAAAATTATATAAAATATATTTTATCAGCAGACACCATCTAGTTGGTATTTTATTTGATATTCTTTCCAACAAAGACTCAGTAAAACCTCACTAAATCGGACGTTCAAATAAGAATCAATATTTGCTGGTGTGATTGGTTGAATTAAAAGCAACGAAGAAACCATGCAGAAGGCTCACACATGTTTTCTGCATGATTTTCGGCATGCATTAAAAATCCGGTTTAGATAGGGATTTGCTGTATTGCATGTATGCACACACCTTTTAAATTATAAGCCATGTCATTCGTCACATTTAGAAATCATACACTACGTACAAATATTACGTTAACTTCATTATGAAAATAACATTATTATACTGCAAAGTAAAATCCTCGATTTTGATTGGTCAATTAGCCATGTATAAAAACCGTGTATCCCTCTAAATTCTGATGTATATACGGAGTCATGAGCAACAATGAAATTTCCCCCGTCGAGGGCCTCACTTCATTGCTACAATGAAATAAAAATGGCCGACCAGCTTTACTTCGTCGATTCGATCCAAACAACCGCTCTCAAACGAAATAACAAGAGTTTGGGGGCGGAACAAAGTTATCCATTGAGAAACATTTTTGTTATAGTTGTTGTACAACAATGCAAATGAACCCGATACGTGGCGAAGGTCTTATTCTGCTCTGATGCTGAAAATGTTGTCAAAGTGCTTGTGCAAGTACTGATTAGGCCCTAAACCCCCACTTTTACAACGACAATCCACACCCAATTCGATTCAGATTTTATTTATGCACAGTAAACGTACCTGTAAATTGCAGTATAGCCGTTCCTTCCAACGCCCATTTTTGAATATTATAAAACCGTCACTTTGACGTCATCCAAATGACGTCGGAATAGCGCCAATCACTCTATAAAGTTTAACTGTTCTCATGCTGAAAAATAGTGTCTGCTTAACCGCTGATATGCTGGAAATTTTACTAACGTCTGATTCTTTCAATCTTTTTAGAAACTAATGCACTTGGAAGAGCCCTTTCTGTCCACAAAATGAGCTGGCTATTATACATATATTATAAGCCCTTACCTTACAGTATGAGGCCCCTGAGGGGAAGCAAAACGACGCTTAAATTAACAACGCTAATTAACTGCTACAAATATTAAACTTTGCAGTATAATAAAATCGTTATACAGATCATTGGCGGGATATCTGACTTTTCATTCCCTGCTGAGGAAAATACATGTAGCCCTCGCCTAACGGCTCGGGCAACATGAATTTCCTCAGCAGGAAACAAAAAGTCAGATACCCCGCCAATGATCTGTATAACTAATAATATTCACGCAAGACTAAATGACATCGTGAATATGTATTAGCTGGTTTTATATACATGTAGTATTCGAGGGATGTTTTTGCGTTGATGAAAACTGCAGAAACAGATTTATATCAAGCTATAAGCAAACGGAACAAATCCTGATCAGATGGCTCTAACATACAGTAAAACCTCTCTATAACGGCCACTGAGTTGTGTTAATTAATTGGTATTTCAGGACAGGTGGTTGCTTAAAGCAAGGTGAAAATATAGGAGCGTTTTGTTTTACTTTCACCTTGCTTTAAGCAGTCACCTGCCTTAAACACAAAATACTTGATGTAATATAGAGGCCGTTATAGAGAGGTTTTACTGTATGTCGTCTGATTTGGATCTACCCTGTTTGAAAAAGGGACCAAGGGAGTATATATGAAATAAATGGTTAACCCTTTACTGCTTGAATGTCCATGTTCATTAATGACACCCTTGCCATGTACCTGCGGCAGGGGTATTCCAGTGAGGCAGCACTATAACTTGCCTCATGCGGGTGCCGTCTGCAAATAACTGAAATACTGTTGGTCGGACGTAAAACCCAACTCACTCACTCACTCACTCATTAATGACATAATGAAAATGAATTAGAAGAGTTTGTATTTTGGCATGTAAGCACAGAAAAATTTGACCGTAGCCAAATATCATTATCAGTCTATAATCATTTAACTCTTTTGGCGCCAAATTTACAAGTGTCGTCTGCGATGATAATTTCATATTAAATATAATTCTAAACTAAATAATAAAGGTATATTAGTAAAACATTTGTTTTTAAAGACCTGTATGCTTGGGCTAAAATAATACAGAAAACAGTGGTCCCAGGTCAGATGCCGCCTTGAAAAGGCGGCATCTGACCTGGGACTGGAATGTTTTCATTGGTGTCAACAGGAGACATTGGTACCCAAAGAGTTAAGGAAACCCCGCCCAGATAATAATTTGGAATCCGTCCATTTACTTCATAGGCAGACCCTAATCAGAAGGCTCCTTTATTTTAAGGGAAACTGGGCACAAATAGGGTAAAGTATGTGATAAGCTTAATGCAGTGTGAAAGTCAAACATTAAATAATGTTTCAATAAAGTATTCTTCCTTACTAAAACTAAAAATTCGACAACATTCAATGTTTTGCTATATGACTAAACAATCACAGAATCAGAAACCCTTAGGTTTAACCCTTTTCTTGACGAGCCCAAGGTGAATAACACTTAGTTTAATTCTTATATTAAAATAGAAGACGTGTACATGTTCAAACACAGGAGAATCGAATATGTAAAATGTAAGCACACATGGCATATTCTGATCTGACAGCTCATACAGTGCTCCCTCTCTACAACGACACCCTTTGGGATACGAAGAGCGTATGTGTTGTTCAGAGGGAGTTGTTATAGGGAGGGAAAATCAAACATAAGTAGCTGGTTGCAGATCCCCAGATAAGGTGTATTTCGAGAACTAAAACCGTTATGCCTCAATCAAATCCTATGTTGTGGACCACTCTGTAGAATCGTCACAAAGTGACGATTCTAAAGAGTGGTCACAACATAGGGTTTGATGGATGCATAAAGAAAATACGATGGAAAAAGATTGTTTCTGGAGCCTTGTTGCTTCGGAAACAGTGACATACGTTGTTGTAAGGAGGGAATCGTTATTTAGAGGGCCGGTGTAGGGAGGGAGCAATGTATAAGAGCTTCTGTTCTTGGCCTGCACTGTTTGACACGGCACGGAAAGGTGGTTTGATCAAGTACAGTAGAACCCTCTAAACCGAAATTTTATGACAGAACAATTTAGGTTTTTTGGTGCAGATGGCTGCTTAATGCAGAGGACCTTTTTGCATGACTTTCATCTTGCATTAAGCAGCCACCTGTCTAAAGACCGATATTTATGCTAAATTTAACGTCCGGTTTAGAGGGGTTTTACTGTAAAGGGTTAATAAAAGCCATCTTGACATCAGTGGAAAACAATAAAAGCGCGATTGCACCATAATTCTCATATGGTGTAACAGTTTTTACCGATAAATTAGAAAAACTTGAGTCATTTACAGCACAGCATGAAGGAAATAAACAGTATTGGTTTCATTGTTGATTGCAGAAATTGACACTTCAAAAGAAAGGCGATACTACTGACAAAAGGTGCTCTTCAGCGTTGATGAAAATGTCGCCACATAAATAGGATACATGCTTCAAATATGGCTGAAAGAAAATTAAAAATGGCATTTAGCTATCAACACGACATCTGCAAATTTAATTCAAGGAGATAATTACTGCTGGTGAATCCAAATGCCTGTACTCAATTAACGCGTACATGACTATAAGGTGTCAACTATAGAAACGTCTCTAGGTTTTTTATGTTGATTCTTGACTCTTAACCCTTCTCTTGTTAAATTATGAAATACATTTCTCCTTCTTTACCCATGCCCTGATATATAATTACATATATCTTCACTGTGTACAAGTACTTCGCTCTGCAATCACTGCTGTGGAGTGCACTGGTTGCACAATCAACTTGTAAATAGTGCAGACCCTGATGAGACAGCTCCTGCAGGAGCTGTCTCATCTGAGTCTTCACTATTTACAGGTAGGTATATTGACGTGAATAGCAAGCGAAGGGTTAATCTTTGGTACAAGCTATGGGCTACTTTCTCTATGATGTGACGTCATTTCATATATTTACCCCGCGCACATTCGTCGTACGTAGTCCTGATATGTCTAGGAAAGTTTCATAAAATAAACTACTAATTTGCGTCAAGTTTTGGTATATTTACAGAAAAACGAACTTATTTTTTCCGTCAGTAACATGTGTATTGCTTCAAAATAGCAACAATAACATCTTTATACAATGTTAACAATTTTAAGTATTAAAGTGTTTTTGCGAAGATTGACAAAATAAGCTGAGCCTGTGACAGAGGTGAGTGGGCCACCATAAGAGCCCTGGGTAGAGAATGCTTTGAGACAGCAAAGTCTGTTGGCGTAAATGTATCTGTTTACCCGTATAATTCCCCTCAAAGCAAAACAGTTTGAATCCCGATGAGAACACTGCATTGCTTTCATAGAAAATAACTAATTCGCCACTGGTGGGGAAAGAGTTCAATGGGTGTATTCGTGTACGCAGTTATATTCTCATGTACCTTCAATTATATTTACAAACCCTTCTTACGTATATCATACATAATAATGAGTGCCAGATAGAAAGTGCCAGTATTATACATGTATGTTGTATTCTGGACCTTTAAGATAAGTGGTAGCTTAATGCAGGACAAATGCAATGCAGAGAGCTTAACCCATTTGCTCCCACGATCCCATATATGGGACGTAGGCAAACAGTGTAGACTGATCAGACGCCGCATGATGCGGCGTCTGATCAGAGTCTACACTGTTTGCTGATAGGAATTTCAACATAAAAGGAAACGAAATTGAAAATTTAGGTCAGACACCCGTTAGATAAAAAATGGACTAATCCAATATATAAAGCTGGCATAATCCACTGGTTCACTGTTTCTACATGTTGTCATCTAAAGTAGAGCTGTTCCTTATACATGTACATGGAAACCTAAAACTTGTTTTTCTTTGCTTGGTTAATAATTATCCAGACTAGCCGTTATTATATTTCACATTTATTCTAATTTAGGCATGCCCGGAGAGCTGTATATTCGGACACTCAAGCTCGTCATCATACCCTTGGTAATATGCAGTGTTATTGCAGGTAAGTGTTACCAGTGTTATTGCAGGTAAGTGTTACCAGTGTTATTGCAGGTAAGTGTTACCAGTGTTATTGCAGGTAAGCGGTATGTTTTCTTTGGTGTTGTTTGTTTTGTTGTTATTGTTGTTGTTTATATTGATTCTAACCGTATTATGCATTTAGTAAAACCTCTCTAAAGCGACCCCAAAGAAGAAAATTATTTTAGGTCTTCAAGACAGATGGTGGCTAAACATGTTTATTAACTGAATGTTCATAACGGCATATACAGTTGAACTTCGATATCTCGAACTCGGATAAATCGAACTTCGGGATAACTCGAACAAAACGTTCGGTCCTTCCAAAACTAACACTACAGAATTGCTTTAAAATGTATCGCTACAGATATCTAGAAACACACGTGGCAGCTTAATACAGGTCTAAAGTAATACTGAAAGCTCCTTTTTTCAGCATTACTTTAGACCTGTATTAAGCTGTGGTCTTGACAAATCGATCAGATTAGAAATCGGATGACTCGAACATCTGTTATCTCGAACTAATTTGTACGGTCCCTTGAAGTTCGACTTATCGAAGTTCAACTGTATACTCGTACACGTGGAAATGTGGTATAGGTAGAAACCGTAGAGTCAGGGCTATTATTAGTTCAATAACTAAACAGAGTCCCTACTGGAGCCGTCTGATATGGGTCTACTATGTTTGCAATGGCATGAAAAGACATTTATATAAAAGAAAGTGTTAATGCTGGGCGAAAGTGATGCAAAAAGCCATTAATGAATTTTCTGTATTACTTTTGCTTTTAAAGACACTCTTATCTGTTCAGAAACCCTAGACATCATAGGTACGCCTTTTAACGCGTTTACAAAAAGAGTAGATCCAGATTAGTCGGCTCCTACATGTTCTATTCCGTTTGTTTATGGCACCCTTTCTTCCATAAATACGCCTTTTTACGCCTCTGTAAAAATCACATATTGAAACCATGTGATAAATAGAGCATTTGCTCCTATAGGAGCAAATGCTCTATTTATCACAATGGTTTCAAAGTACAAAATTCTAAATTGTTCCTTTCCTCTAGTTAATACTCCTTTTCGGTAGGTTTTTTCAAAGTGGTTGGATCTAAATATAGCCTATGAGATAATGGGTTCATGATATATAACTATCATGTGTTCATACACTACATGTATTATAAAAATCAGCTAATTAATAAGCATGACGCCGTTAATTCGTTCATGAATATTCACGAGTTATGTTGTTTATTGATTTAGATCGATTCTACTGTATGACTGTGTACCTTTAGGTTTCGGGCAAGTAACGCTATTTCCATTAATGTTCATTAGACTCTGCTTCTATCTATTTCGGAAATACAATCAGTTTGGATCTTTAGTAGACGGTGGGCCACTCGATGTATCATAAGGAGCAACACTGTGTGCGATGGTTACCACAAAATTGCCAATAACATAAGATAAATTAGAATTCTAAAACAAATCCTTTTATGCAATTACCTAAAGGAGACATAATTCTGGGCCTTTAATCCAGGTGGTAGTGTACTGCATGGCGAAAGTTACGCAGAACGCTCCTACAGGAGTTTTCTGCAATACTTTGGTCCTGTATGAAGCAACCACCTGTTTTTAATAAGTCCAATATATATTCATTAAGTGGTCACTTACGGGGAATTATATCGCATTTTCATTTAAATTCTATCATGTGTCCGTAGGGAGGCATAGTGTGATCAAATCGTGCATTTTCCATTAGTCTGTCCGTTCATAAAATGTCTCAGCCATAACATTCTTTTTCAGCACTTCTGTTTGTATTGATAAAACATATCTCTGATATGGTGATTTTTTTCACTTTCTCCCGGTTCGTCCAAGCTTTCGAAAAACTACTGAACGAGTGGTGTACATTATTAGTTATACAGATCATTGGCGGGGTATCTGACTTTTTGTTTCCTGCTGAGGAAATTCATGTTGCCCGAGCCGTTAGGCGAGGGCTACATGTATTTTCCTCAGCAGGGAATGAAAAGTCAGATATCCCGCCAATGATCTGTATAACGATTTTATTATACTGCAAAGTTTAATATTTGTAGCAGTTAATTAGCGTTGTTAATTTAAGCGTCGTTTTGCTTCCCCTCAGGGGCCTCATACTGTAAGGTAAGGGCTTATAATATATGTATAATAGCCAGCTCATTTTGTGGACAGAAAGGGCTCTTCCAAGTGCATTAGTTTCTAAAAAGATTGAAAGAATCAGACGTTAGTAAAATTTCCAGCATATCAGCGGTTAAGCAGACACTATTTTTCAGCATGAGAACAGTTAAACTTTATAGAGTGATTGGCGCTATTCCGACGTCATTTGGATGACGTCAAAGTGACGGTTTTATAATATTCAAAAATGGGCGTTGGAAGGAACGGCTATACTGCAATTTACAGGTACGTTTACTGTGCATAAATAAAATCTGAATCGAATTGGGTGTGGATTGTCGTTGTAAAAGTGGGGGTTTAGGGCCTAATCAGTACTTGCACAAGCACTTTGACAACATTTTCAGCATCAGAGCAGAATAAGACCTTCGCCACGTATCGGGTTCATTTGCATTGTTGTACAACAACTATAACAAAAATGTTTCTCAATGGATAACTTTGTTCCGCCCCCAAACTCTTGTTATTTCGTTTGAGAGCGGTTGTTTGGATCGAATCGACGAAGTAAAGCTGGTCGGCCATTTTTATTTCATTGTAGCAATGAAGTGAGGCCCTCGACGGGGGAAATTCCATTGTTGCTCATGACTCCGTATATACATCAGAATTTAGAGGGATACACGGTTTTTATACATGGCTAATTGACCAATCAAAATCGAGGATTTTACTTTGCAGTATAATAATTTGTGTTATGATGGGACGTCGACTTAACCCATTCCCTCATATTGACGACTTTTGACGACTCTGTAAAAGTCACTTTGTGAAACCATTGTGATAAATAGAGCATTTGCTCCTATAGGAGCAAATGCTCTATTTATCACAATGGTTTCAAACTACAAATTTCTAAAGTTTTCCTTTTCTGTAGTTAATGCTCCTTTTCGGTAGATTTATTCAAAGAGGTTGTATCTAAAATAGCCTATGAGGTAATGGGTTAATCGGTGTCTCATCTGGGTCCAAGATGGTAACTAATGCGCTGAACACAAAATGAGTTATGATAAGATGCGTAAATTAACCCATTTTTTAAACCATTGTGATAAATAGAGCATTTGCTCTTATGGAGCAAATGCTCTATTTATCACAATTGTCTCAATATCACACAATTCTAAAATTTTCCTTTTCTCTAAAACATGCTCCTTTTCAGTAGATTTGTTCAAAGAGATTTTGGATCTAAAAATAGCCTTCGAGGTAATGGGTTAAAACATTTTAGCAACTTCTTTATTTCTCCACCAAACCCTATTGTTTGACCATTCTTTAGTATTGTCTGTTCGAGACGATTCTAAAGAGTGACCACAACATAGTTTTTGGTGAGAAAAGGGCGATTTTAGTATTTGAGTACTCGCCTTGATCTGTTGCTCTGTTCAGAGACCCATTACAATGTGTAGATTGTGCATATTATTTGTAGTATTAACTTTTTGCCTGCTAGTGGCGTATTGCTAACTTGTTATACATTTGAAAATACATTAGATCCAGATCAGACAGCACCTGTACTAACTGTCTGACCAGGGTCTGTCCTGTTCGCTTATGAAATAGTATACATCTTATTCTACAGTTTTTCCCATGTTCACGATTAACACCATCATAATGAATCAAATACTTAATATTCATATAATCATTACTTCTTACATGAATATTCATTAGGTATAGTTTTGCGAACACATGTTTTAAAGGTACCTCTGCTATGGATCCCCGCTCTAATGGTAAAGTGAGCGGCCTGACATTTCTGTTCATCATGCTGACCAACTTACTTGGGTGTGTCATAGGAGCTGTATTGTGTCTGATCATAGAACCAGGTTAGTTGTCAGTTTTTATTGTTAGTCTGTGCTTTAGTGTGTGTCTGTCTGTGTGTCAGTCTGTATATGTGTGTCTGTTTCTACGTCAGTCTGTCTATTTGTCTGTGTCTGTTTGTCTGGGTGTCTATTTGCGTGTATGCCAGCGTGTATGTATGTCTGTGTGTCCGTCAGTCTGTATGTCTGTTTGTCTAACTGTCTATCTATATGTACGTATGTTTGTTTATATGTATGTTTGTCTGTCGTTCCGTATATCTATAAGTATTTCTACATGTCTGTTTGTCTGTCATTCTTTCTGTATGTATATCTGTCGTTTTGCCCGACTGTTTGTTCGTCTCTGTTTGTATTTCTGCATATTTAGCCCATTTATATATATTTGATATTACATTACCGCCTTTATGTTTTCTTAATGTGGGTGTATTTTCTCCAAATCTGAACCAGTTGTGGTGAAAATTTGCCTTTTAATAAATATTGCTCCCAATATGTACATTTAAACAACTATGTAGATATACAAAACTTAAATGAAGCTGACTCGTGATTTTCACATGAACGCCACATATAATTAACCAACATACCTTATAACAAACAACTTATTCTTTAGTAAAACAATTCAAATCTTTAGATTGCAGTAAAAATCGTTTACAGAAAATGTCTTCCTAATTCCGGTTTTAAGCAGACTTTCTTCCATTTCTTTTCCAAGAAGAAATTAGAATTTCAAAATGTTTGGACCCTGATAAGACACCGGACGATCCCAGATATTCGGTGTCTTATCGGGATCAAAACTGTTTACACTGGCAATCACATATTCTCCCACAGCGCGTTAAGGGTTAAAGAGCTCCGTTCTTTTTAAATTTAAAATACACTCGATTACATCATTAGACGCATTACTGTAAGCCAGAACTGTGTTTTAGGTAAGGGTGTGGAGTCTGATTCTGAAAGTCTAAATAGGGACATCATGCAGACAGAGGACATCTTTGCTGACCTATTAAGGTAAAGAAGGTTTTATAGATGTGTAGATAGAATATATAGTTTAAACATGTTTTATTACTCATATTTTTTACATTTGTACATATATGCATTTTACAAATGACCACAATTAGATATAAAAGTAAATGGGTTGGACCACAAGTTCTGGCATCATTAGAAAAGGTCCTCCCCATCGAATATATAAATACCCTTAATTTAACCCTTTCCTCCATAAATACGCCTTTCTGTGCCTCTGTTAAAGGTCATATTCTTGAAACCATTCTGATACATAGAGCATTTGCTCCATAGTAGCAAATGCTCTATTTATCACAATGGTTTCAAACTACACAATTCTAAAAATGTTCATTTCTCTAGTAAATACTCCTTTTCAGTAGATTTATTCAAAGAGGTTGGATCTAAAAATGGCCTATGAGGGAATGGGTTAAAGAATGAACCCTGCTCGATTATTTCTTGACCACACAATATGCCGTGACCATCCTTTATAATCGTCACTTTGACACGATTCTAAAGGATGGTCACAGCATAAAGTTTGTTGGAGAAACGACAATTCTGAAATGTGAAATACACATCTTTATCCAAACACAGATGACTAAAATGAATCCAATATTAACATGTTCTCAATTAATATATGGACTCGTACTCTTCGATGACAAATTCAAATGTTCTGTATTGTGATTCACTTTCACAATTACAAACAGATCTCTCCAGGAACTCTATCCGCCGCACGACCCGAATCGTATTTGGAAACAGCTTGCGTCAAGATGAGACGCCGAGTAAACCTAGAATTATACCTATTTCAAATGGTCGCTTAACCGCTTACTCCATAAATACGACTTCTAACGCCTTGGTAAAAGTCAGTTTCTGAAACCATTGTGATAAATAGAGCATTTTCTCCTATGGAGCAAATGCTCTATTTATCACAATGGTTTCATAACTACACAATTCTGAAATTTTCCTTTTCTCTAGTTAGTGCTCCTTTTTGGTAGATTTATTCAAAGAGGTAGTATCTAAAAATTGCTTATGAGGTAATGGGTTAACCGTTTACTCCATAAATACGACTTCTAACGTCTGTGCGAACAGAATAGACACAGAGTCTGCTCAGGATTTGCTCTGTTTGTATATTGAAATACAGTAAAAACCCGCTAATGCGACCACCTAAAAGAGGTATACTTATGGGTGATATATGCAAGTGGTAGCTTAATGCAGGACAAAAGTAATGAAAGCTTTCTGCATTACTTTTGCCCTGCATTAAGCAACCACCTGCTTATAAAGACACCATGCTTATTCATTAAGTGGTCGCATTAGCTAGGTTCTACTGTATATAAATAAATTCTACAGTTTCTGTCATGGCCAACATTTCCTGTGCCCATTTGCAATGATAAAAAAAATCTAATATTCATGATGGCATTCTTTATGGCATGGATGGGCAATGGGTGTAAAGGCATGTTTTACTGTTTATTGTTTACGCCCAAACCGTTCATTTGTCTTTAACCGTGTAAAAAAATGTTTTAATTATTTTTGTTTTACTTTACTGTTATTTTTTTATTCTTCAGAAACATTTTCCCTGAAAATATCGTCGCGTCGTGTTTCCAGCAGGTAAATAATTAAACTAATTAATACCCCCCTAACAGGGACTTAAGCAAAAATTGAAGAACCAAATGAGAGAGACTCTATAGGAGCCCTTACTCTGATAAGGGTCTGCATTGTCTATTTATTATTTTCCACGTTAAAAGAATCTTACAAAATGTACCTTACAAATGAAAATTAAATTCTGACCAAAATACTCATTTGGATATTAAGCAGTGACCTGCCTTTTCATACCCCATGTTTATTAAATAAGTGGTCACTTTACTCGTTTGCCATTAGTGACTCTTAATAGGGACATACGCAAATAGTGTAGACACAGATAAGAGGGTGCCTGATCAGGGTCATTTCTGTTTATTTCACGAATTATAGTAAAACCTAACTAATCTGAACTTTGAGTAAAAAGGAATTGAGAGCCTTTATGCAGGTTACTACTGTACTTGGTGTAGGATGAACAACATGCACTCCAACAGAAGCTTTCTGTGTGACGTTCACCCTGCATTAAGCAACAACCTGCCTTTAATCCATTTGCTCATAGGATATTTTATACCCAACATCTTTGAAAAAACATACTGAAAATGAGCATTTACTAGAAAGAGGTAAACTTTTAGAAGTGAGTGGTTTGGTAACCACTGTGATAAATAGAACATTTGCCCCTATGACTTTCACATGTGCATCAAAAGGCGTCAGTATGTTAGAGTAGGTTAAATATGAATTATCGTACATTGTTCTTATTTCTGTGTTCGGATTAGTGCCATATACTTTACAGTGAAACCTCTCTATAACGACCACTAAATTACATCAAATATTTTGTGTTAAAGGCAGGTGGATGCTTAAAGCAAGGTGAAAGTAAAACAGAACGCTCCTATACAGAACGCTCCTATATGAGCGTTCTGTTTTACTTTCATCTTGCTTTAAGCAACCACCTGCCCAAAATACCAACCAATTAACACAATTTAGTGGTCGTTATAGAGAGGTTTTACTGTATGTTCGAAAGGTCACATCGGCCATAGAATACTTACAGAAAATATTCATTCATAACGTATAATACAGGAACGAAATCACTTGGAAGTAAAGGTTAAAATGAATTATCCATTTGCAAGAAAGTTACGCATTTTCCAGATAAAAATATTCATGATGTCATTATTTCTTATATGAATATTCATCAGTAAAATGGGTTTAACCCTTTCCGCGCCAAATTTCTAATTGTCGTCTGCAATACAAATGTTGTTAAATCATTCTATACAATAAGGAATTGAGATAAATACATGCAAATTTCAAAAGAATAAAGCACATATATAGGAGAAAGTGAAGTCCCTGATCAGACGCCGCCTTAAAAAGGCGGCGTCTGATCTGGGACTGCACTATTTGTCGTGGTGCATTTATGCGACTTCGGCGGTGAAAGGGTTAAATCAGGATTACTGCATTTATTTTTCAGGCTCAGACTAAGTATGAGTACAAGAATGTGAGCGAGACGAGAAACAACGGTACCCATGACTACACGGTGTTTGTTAGAGAGATCTCCAAGAAGTATCTGGGCACAGCCAGCTCCACCAACGTCCTCGGTAAGGACCACAAAGATCGCTTCATCGTCTTAAGCGGCCATCAAAATGAGGTCTAATTATGGGTGTTTTGACAGGTAGTAGCTTAATGCAGGTCAAAAGTAATACAGATAGCTCCTATAGGAGCTTTCTGTATTGCTTTTGCCCTGAATTAAGCCACTACATGATTTTTAAGACTCCTATGCTAAACAAACTTGTGGCCATTCATTACTGTCGTCTCTTTGAAAACCACAACTATGGGTTTGGTAGAGAAATGAATAAATCTTGTGACTAAAGTCTTAATTTACACACATTATCTGGAGCAAACGTCTAAATAAAATTATTGGCCCCTATGTATTGAGCGAAAGTTTCAATTTATCCCTGTTACCTTGAGCGAAAGTCTTAATTTACCCCCATTATCCGGAGCGAATGTCTAAATTCAACCCTATGTCTTAATTAATTTCATTTTCTGAGGACAGTCTTTATTTAACCAATTACCTGAATGGAAAGCCTTAATATACCCCCATTATCTGAAGGCGCAACACTCAATTTAGCCCAATTATCTGGGGCAAAAGGTTTGATTTACCCCCATTATCTGGGGGCAAAAGTCTTGATTTACCCCTATGTCCGGAGCGAAAGACTTAATTTACCCCATTATCTTGAGCGAAAGATATACCCACTTTATCTGGAGTGAAAATCGTATTAGCCTTGCTATACGCGGCCTGACTCGCAGATGAAGACAACTTCTCATCTCGGCTTCTCATCAGGATCCAATCTGTTTTATACTCGGTCAAAAGCTTCATTGAATAGGAAGTACATTTAGTCAAAATCAAAGTCATAATTCAAGTTTGAGCCGACATTATTTTCACATTTAATAATAAAGAGTCAATGGTGTTGCTGAGTGTTATACAGTACACACTACATTCTATGCGTTGGCTAGTCTGAGCCTACACCAGTTGAAATGCCTCCTAATTCTTGCTAAATGAAATGCATGTATTGTGACCACCGTTATATTATGACTCACCAGTCATAATATTACGACCGGGGCGGGGCGTGTGGGGCTAATATTTCGAAACCCCCGGTCATAATCTTACGGCAATGGGTCATGATATTTCGCCCACCGGTCATACTATTACGATCGAGTATCAAACTATTATGACACCCTTACATATAACATATAACAAAATGACTCCCGTGAAACATTAACACACCTCCCATAAAACGTTAACAATTAAAGCAAATGCTTTTGTATTATTTCGATCCATACTTAATGCTGCAATGACATAATGATGGCGGTCTCTTATTTCAAGAGTTGTTTTTTATCGAGACAGTGCTTCTTTTTTTATCACGGTCGTATTTTTTCATCGGGTATTAGTTTCAGTTAATTCCTTCTGCATTTGTTATATAGTTCTAAGCTTATTAATCCAAGTCATGCAAATAATTCTCTGTTTAGACTGTTGTCACGTGAATCTGGATCCTAAACATGTGTATACCGCAATACAATTGCAATTTAGCTTGTACATGTATAGCATGGCAATTGTGCAAATCATCGCTTGACACTTGAACGAACTACATGTAATTGCATAAAGAATAAGAAGGCAGGTGTCAGTATTTTGCAATATGAAGGATAAATGGGTTATGCCTAACGACAATTTTACACTTGATATCATATAAGTCGTCACTTTGAGATTTGCAACAATAGAATATTAGTGTGTAGATAATGATCATCCGCAATGTCTTCACTGAGTCTGGGGTGTATGTTTCGAAGCCCTCGTATCCCCGTTGGTGTCTAGATACAAGATGTTTCAAAGCCGTTGTATCTCCTTTAGTGTCTCGAAACCCATCGTAATTTATACGAACTGCTCGCAGCTGCCTTGTACATTACGATAATTAAGTCGACCCAACCTTAAAGGATTAAATGCTAAATTTGAGATGCCAACTTTAAAAAAAAGTCTTCTTGTATTATGCATTCTAGAAATATACGTACTTGACACCGACGATAGTAAAACGAAAATTGTTTCTAATTTCAGCAAGATCAATGTACCTGTCAGCGAATTGAAATTTGAAATAACGAAAACTTTGTTATGTAATATAAATGTTTTATAAACTCGTTAATGGATTTAGTGCACATGGTACAACCTTTTTCACATGGTACCCTGTGAAAAATCGCTGTTTCTTTGAATGAAAAACTATAAAGGTGTCCATTGGAAACACCACGACATTGGCGTAAAACCAAGACCTATAACTTTGTAGATATTGATTATAGTAGGGTAAAAACACTGGCACTTGATCGAAAAAGACTATAATTTATTTATAGCAACTAGTACATTAATACACTAATATGTGATATGACTATTATATTACACAATTATAGTCTGTTTCGATCAAGTGTCAGTGGGTAAAAATACCCAGGTGTACATGTTCACATCCTAAATGATATATCAATGAAGCTTAAATGCTTTCTGGTTTACGGGAGGGACTATGCACGGGACGTACCTACAGAAGGACATGGGCTAATTCAGATACCCCCTATAAATGGAAGGGGTGCAGGAGCTTGTTTAATATTAACCACTCGCCTATATATTAATCATTGCCATAATACAATACAATTGCATGTAGCTCACGACACGACATTCGGTTACTTTGCGTTTCGTCGTGATATGCTGTTTGACAGGCATACACAAACACACACATACGTTTTCACCAATTGTATGTTGTTTTATCTTTAGCCCGTATCCTGTTATGTGACAATAAACATTTTCACAGTCTGTTTTGAGTAGTTTGGATCCTGGCGAGATACCGAGTTACTCTGCATATCATCTGGATCCAAACTATTTGCAAAGGTCGTCACAATCGCCTCATGTCGTGCTTAGCCGCCTGGGGATTAATAAAAATGGAATACGCTGTTTTTCTTACACTTTTATACATGTATGTATCACGTAGAAATACAAGTGCAATCACAGATGCGCATGTGACACATGCTAGCTGCCATGTTGGAATTTGATCTTGGACCTTGAAGTATGACCTTGGCCTTGACGTTCCACCATTCTAAGGTTGCAGCTTCCTTTGGTGGTTGCACGTGCCATATATTAAAATAATTTGTCACATAATTAAAAGTGCAAGGTGTGACGGACGTGATAGACAATTTTACTACACGCACAACATAAAATGAAGTAATTTTCTGAGGCAGAAAATTAAAGTTGATCAAAATATTAAACTGTGTGTTGGGGGAGGGGGTCGTTGCATTATAGTTAGCGGGTCACTTTTCGTAGTGTATTATAACCGGTTTACAATATTATGTCTCCCGGTCGCAATAGTATGACCGCGGTGTCATAATATTACGGGGGTCACTATATTTCACTACACCGTCAAGGCCGATCAGACCCTGGATTTCGTTGATTTTCTAACATTTTGTAGATATGAGATAGTGTAAAAAGTAGATTATAATTGATACAAGCTGTGCTACATTTTCAAGGGAAACAGCTAACCTATCCCTCATTGTGGCAACATAAGTAATGTCATAAATAGTATATCTGATTGATCAGAGGCTTTAGAATGATCTCAAGACTCAAGCAAAAGGTTTTATAACCTCGGAACCTGCACTATGGCTGCTATAGTGGGGACGCCGTATTTTAACCCCCCCCCCCCCACACACACACACACACACACACCACCACCAAACAAAACAAGATGGGAGGCACATAACCTTTCTCTTGTCCGCCCGTATGTAAGTACGTCAATAAGCCCCGCAAAACGTCCAACTCCTCCTAAGAAGCGAATATTTGCTCAGACCATTTTTGAAATTGTCTTTACTAAATAACGTATAGTGAAAAAAGGTGTTCCCAACTCTTCATACACCAGTGGTAAGACTTACTTCAAACGTTCACAGATGAACAAAGTTGATATGAAGATGTATTTAAAGAAAGGGAGTTTGACTCCTACTACTTTTATCAGAGTTATGGACCTTTGAACTTTTCTTCCCAATAAGAACAGTGCATGATTAAGAGAAAATATGGGGGGGGGGGGGGGGGGCATCCGTGTCCTCTGGGCACAATTTTCTTGTTTTCTTCTGTGCGTAACCATTTGTTATTTCATATAAGCCTACAAACCGATTTCGTACAGATTTCGATACTGAACGGTTGTCTAATGTTGCGTCAGCCGATATCCCAGAGAGGTTCCGATTGGTGTATACTGCAAAAAACAAAACTCTTTTTTCATGGAATGCAAACAGGAGAACCTCTCTTAAGCGACCTTATATTAATTGAACAAAGGAATCGTAAAAAGCAGGTGGTTGCTAATTGCATGTTTAAAGTATTGCAGCAAGCTCCTATAGGAGCTTTCTGCATTACGTTTGACCTGCATTAAGCTACCACCTGCCTTACAGACCCATACACAGACACCTTTTTAATGGTCGCTTAAGACAGGTTCTACTGCAAATGAATGTGTCAAGTTGTAACACTTTGTCTACAAGCCTCACCTTATGAATGCGGCAAACGGATGTACTATAATTTGAAAACGGTGTAGACTAAGATCAGAGGGTACTCTTATCAGGATCTGCACTGTTTGTCATTCAAAATCATCTGGTAAAGTTTACTCTCTCATATTGGCTCTACCAATAAACAGCGATGGACTATTCCACTCTGAAATATCAGCGTTGTTGAAAGGGTTAATGCAGTCCATTTTGTTGATGGTATATACACGTATATGCAAATGCATTTAACATTGAGAAATATAAGCTGTGCATATGGTTTTGCAACCCCTTTTCAGTGATCTCTGCGTGAAACGCAAAACTTTAATCAGTTCATTAAAATGCAACTAGATATAATGACTGTGCGAATTATTTCATTTAATAGATAAATGTTTTGCATATCTAAAGTAGCCTACTTTTTTTTGCAAAACTCTCTTTAACCAGCCATCTCTACCAGAGTGACATGAAAAACTTTCTCCCTTTAACCGCGACTTGACTCGCGATTGCATACAGTTTGGATCCAGATGAAACACCGAGTAACTTGGCGTCTCCCCAGGATCCCAGCTGCTTGTAACTCGGTCAATAGTTTAATCTAAGCTTGTTAAAATCAGAAGTGGTAGAAAATGCATTAGATCCAAATTTGACATGGTTTTTACAGCGGGGTAAGGGTTTAGATAAGTGGGTAGGTAAGTTTAACCATCATCCTACTGAGTAAGTTCTCGTTCATAGAAAATATCTTCTAATAGTGTCAAACAGTTTGGACCCTGATCAGTCGCTGTGTAACGATACGTCTCGTCTTAACCCTTCTCTTGTTGAATTTTAAAATACATTTATCCTTCTTTACCCATGCCCTGTGGTTTAATTACATACATCTTCACTGTCTACAATTATTTCTCTGTGCAATCACTGCTGTGGAATGCACTGGTTGCACAATCAACTTGTAAATAGTGCAGACCCTGATGAGACAGCTCCTGCAGGAGCTGTCCCATCTGGGTCTTCACTATTTACAGGTAGGTATATTGACGTGAACAGCAAGCGAAGGGTTAACCCAGGATGTGTACAACTGTAATAATGGAAGTGGTGGTATATTAGAGTGCAATATGACCTAGTAGTAATCTTGCAGTCGGTATTAACCCATTCCCCCATAATGACGACTCTGTAAAAGTCACTTTGTGAAACCATTGTGATAAATAGAGCATTTGCTCCTATAGGAGCAAATGCTCTATTTATCACAGTGGTTTCAAACTAAAAAATTCTAAAAGTTTCATTTTCTCTAGTTAATGCTCCTTTAAGGTGGATTCATTCAAAGAGGTTGTATCTATAAATAGCCTATGAGGTAATGGGTTAACCCTGTCAACGCTGAATACAAATGGACCAGTCCAAAATTTAAAAAGTTCAAGCTTATCGTGAATATTCAAGATTTATTTTGAAGGAACGTGTAGCATGACAAACAGTGCAGACCCTGGTTAGAGGACTCTACTATGATCCCTCTCATCTGGGTCTACACTGTTTGCAAAGGGCATTAGTTTTACCCATTCAGTTCGGGAAACAAGTCACTGGTGTCGTTTATGATTTATTTCCCTCACAGAAAGGGATAAATACTTAATATAGTCTTGATTCGCATGACCGATGATAAACTGTTATACTTTAAGGGATGTGTATGTTGAGGAATTAAAACATAATTTTTAAAACAAAATCAAATACACGTACTGCTTGATATAGTTTTCGTTTCGATCCCGATGAAGATGCAGAGTTTGCAAAATTTCTTCAAAGTTGTTTGTTCAAAGATTGATATTAACAACTGAACACTATTTTCAATCTCGTTATTAACCCGTTATCTTATGAATATTAGTAATAATTAATGACTATATATCAGAGCTACAGATAACGGTGCGTACTCGAATACTAAAATCGTCATTTCTCCGCCAAACCCTATGTTGTGACCACTCTTTAGAATCGTCTCTTCGAGACGATTCTAAAGAGTGGTCACAACGTAGGGTTTGGTGGAGAAATAAAGAAGTTATACTTGAAAATATTTTAATTTGCGCATCTTATCTCGACCTCTGCTATATGTATATTAATTAAGTGACGTTTTATAATGGCATTATGAACAAGAGAGTAGTTTACCATGACAGGAATTATAAAATCATATCTCTAGTATCACATAAGCAAACAGAATAGACCCTGATCAGACATCTCCTTCTCTGTTTACAAAGGCCTGAATGGAGCTTAATATGAGATAAAGGCTTCATAAATTGAGGGGTATCCCCTTACCGGCAACACGTGACAAGTTTCAAGTTTTATTGAAAACCTGATATATAAACAACAACCTGGTGCAACAATAGAGTAGCTCTTCGCAGCCAATGTCGCATATGTTATTACCAATACAAACAGTTGGGATCCAGATGTGACACCAAGTAACAAGGCGTCTCATCAGGATCCAAACTGTTTGTTATTGTGGTAAATGTTTTTGAAAGAAAAGGGGAGACAATTTAACGGGAGAAATTTGTTGCAGACGACGAAGTTTGCAGACGACAGTATTTAGCAGCGAAAGAGTTAAAAAAAGAAAAGAAAAGAAGAACAAAGTGTAAAAATATACCAGTAAACATGGCAGCACCAACCACATGCCCATCAGCCGTATCATTCAAAATGCGGCATCCGATCAAGCTCAACACTGGATGGTGTGAAGAAAATGTGATTTGGGGTGTTTTCTTTCGTTAGAAGAGCTACAATATACTCGTCAGTGTGTTCGGGAGGAAACTGAAATATCGTGAATACAACCAGTATAATGCAGTAACCTGCCTTGAAAGTTATGTCGTAATTTGTTTTTATTGCGCATCAGGTTTTGGGATATTCTCTTATATATTGTAGGAGAGAGAGCATACAACTAGTGCAATGCATTGACCTCCCTTGAAAGTCATGTCGTAACAGGGGAGTGAGGGGGTGGGGGTGGGGTATGGCGCATCAATGTTTGGATAATCCCCAATGTAGGCAGGTCTTTAGTTTATACCTATTCCATACAAGGGCTATCAAATAAAAGTATCACGAATGGATTAATAAATAACAGAGCACAAAACCGAAATAATTACAATAGAAGTACATTAACCCTTTGCTTCATGATTATCCATGTAGGATGGTCTATGGAGTATATACATCATCCATAAGCAAACAGAAAAGACCATAATATGGGTCTACTCTGTTTGCAAATGCATTGAAATGTATTTCTTTCAAGGAAAACGCCAATGCCACAACAGAGTGAATATACTTGCAACAACATAACTAGACGATCAGCTTTGAAATATTGGCGTAAATTTTTCAGGCTTGTTCATTGTGTGCGCCATGTTTGGAGTCATGGCGACCACTGTCGGAGAAAAGGGGAAACCATTCCTAGATTTCTTCCGCTCCGCTACTGACATTATCCTAAAGATGATGAGAATACTTATATGGTAAGTAGTTAATACAGAGCCTTCGAGGACTATCACTTTATGAATAAAGATGGCGTTCTGTTGGCTACTTAACCCATTCCCTCATATTGACGACATTTGACGACACTGTAAAAGTCACTTTGTGAAACCATTGTGATAAATAGAGCATTTGCTCCACAGGAGCAAATGCTCTATTTATCACAATGGTTTAAAAACTACACAATTCTGAAAAGTTCCTTTTCTCTAGTTAATGCTCCTTTTCGGTAGATTTATTCAAAGAGGTATCTAAATATAGCCTATGAGGGAATGTGTTAATACAGTCCTTCCGTAGGTAGCTACTTTCTGCATAACGGGCGTCCTGCATTACGCTATCACCTGCCTTAAATACCTATAAATAGCCTTACCAAATACATTTCAACCATGTCTTCACAATTACATGTATTGATAAATGAGCTCTCCTACTAGTGAAATTTTATCACCAACATTCCATAAAGATGCTGTTCTTCCGGAGCGGCGCCAATGATTCGCCCAAAGCATGGTAATATTTCGCGGATTTCAGATGAGCTTTTCCAAACGAATAGAAAACATATTTTGCATGTACCTTTGTATGTAGAATAGTTCTTTCATTCCATAAGACAATCTTGGCGTTGAAAATCTATTACGGTCAATAATGCATTGTGGATAGTATAATGGAATAAATTCATGGTGGTTTTAGAAGGAGTCATATTTCCATATACAGGTATATTCTTCTCGTGTTGTCGCTCACAGGATTGGGAAAGTGTCCTATAGTATCCATCTGAGAGTATCCATACACTGAAATTGTAGTTCCCTGGAGTAAGAATACCAATAGTCACATAATGTTCTAAAACTAGACAGATGATAATGCATTGCTAATTTACCTAACCACAAGAGATAAGGTATGCCGTGACTCTCTCATCACATTGATGTGTAAAACTTTTCGTCTTGTACAAATCTTTTCAGAAAACTGTAACGGTATGGGGTCTTGCTGAGACGTAGAATTACTTGGCGCCTCATCTGGATCTAAACTGTTAAACATGGTCATCACAAATCTGCCCGTAGTGTAGAAAGAGTTAATTAATGACAACCATACACAACTTTATAATAGCGTGTTATTTTCGCTGGGGTAGTTTGTCTCGCTGGTTGGTCTTGCTTGTAGAAACAGTAAAATAATAATAATCAAACGTTTGAATATCGAAATATTGAATGCTGGCAATCCCCGCTGATTCATGACAACTAGGTATTTATGAAAAAACACCTTTATCGAGTGGGAGTTTTGCTAGCAGAAACAAATGGCCATGTAAATCATATTGAACAATATGTATACTCAGTTACTCACCTACTCACAGTAATTTAATTACTTTGATTTAACAGGGCTACTCCCGTGGGTTCAGCCAGTCTTATCGCCAGAACTATCGCTGGAACTACAAACCTCGAAGAGACTTTTAGGAAGCTGGGGATGTATACAATGACCTGTCTGGTTGCCCAGTTTATATGGGGCCTAATTATTATGCCCATTTACTACCTGATCATCAAAAGGGCCAACCCACTCAAGTTTCTGGGCTCTATCATGCCTTCCATTTTGATTGTGTTTGCTACATCAAGCACGTGAGTTTTCAATGCTGTACATAAGAGGGCATTTAGGAAATGTAACTTGTGATATTTTCTATAGTTCGCCGCCAAAGCACACACAGTTGATACTCATTAACCCTTTTCTACATGAATATATTTGTAAGAAATAATAACATCATGAAAAATAATTAAATTAATTGTTATAATAGCAAATGGACACAAGAGGTTTTTTTGGCGACGACGGAAACTATAGAATCATATCTATATTATATCATAAGCAAACAGAATAGACCCAGGTCAGATGGCTGCCTACTCTGTTTGCAAAGGTGTATTTATGGAGCAATGAGTTAAGATCTGCTAGACGATTCTATTAAGTACCAATAAGATATTTGCTGATAAATAAGATATATATCTTAGTGTACAATAAAATAATTTAAATCCTTAAAGGAACCATAATCACTTTCATTTTACTCAATGGTGATATCTGATTTGGCAAATATGAAACACTTGTATAACTGGTATGCTTTAAAACACTTCATTATGACAATAATTCGTGTAGATCATTAGAGAGAGAAAACGTCCATATGAAACGTTGGTATACAGATGTATCAATTTCTCTTTAAATGCCACGAGGAGTGTTCGGAGTTTAGAGTTCATCGGCCGCCTCCACATCCGATGAGTGTCAGTTGTATTTGAACATCGTCAGATTTCGTAGTGTTTTATATTCTGACAAACACGGTAAATAATCTGAACTACCGTAATACAATGCAATGCATGCTAAAACCAGATTACGTCTTTTTTTCTCATGCCGCGGTTCAATCATGAATGCTATTTTACATAATTAGCGTGTCTTACTATGTTAGCCCTTTGAATGATGAACCCGCATACACTATCATTTGCAAACAGAGTAGACCCAGGTCAATGGTATCCTAGGGTAGCCCTCTAATCAGACTATGCACCTTTTTTTGTTCCAAATCATCTCGCCAAATTACGCTTTCGCGTACTATGGACTGTTACACTCTGAAAGTTAAACATTGTTCCCGGTAGGTAATAACACAGTAGGGCCTCTTGAAACGGCCACTCGGACGTAGTCGATTTTTATATATTTTTAACCATTTCCCTGTTCAATAGAAATAATGACATTATGGATATTGATTAGATCATTTTTAATGACATAATTTTATGAACACGTGACATTTTGGCTCAGACAGGAACTGTAGAATCAGGCTCCGATGTTATAAAGCTTTTTGTTTGAGTCTGAGATCATTCTCAAGCATCTGATTAGTCAGATTCTAAGCATGCTCAGAATCTGACCAATCAGATGCTTGAGAATGGTCTCATGCTCAAGCAAAAAACTTTATAACCTTTGACTCTGATCTATTATAAGTTCATAAGCAGACAGAGCAGATCCTGATCAGACAGTTCATATATGAGCCGTCTGATCTGGGTCTACTGTTTTTGGCGTATGCGTGAAGAAAACATGTAATGGAAAAGACAGGTTGTAGCTTAATGCAAGACGAAAGTACATGTAATACATAAGGCTCGCATGAGATATCATATGTCTGTATTGTTTTCATCCTACATTAAACAACCACCTGTTTTGTTTTGGGGGTTTTTTTACTGCCGGAGACAATGGTCCAAGATTATAAAATGTATGCGTCTGAGTCTGAAATAATTCTCCTCAGGCATCTGATTGGCTGGGGGCCTGGTTTACTTATTAAGTGGTCGCTATAGACATATTCTAGTAAGTTTCTTTTGCAGAATGATGGCTCTCCCAGAAAGTTTCAAGAGTATGGAGAATAAAAACGGTGTTGACAAGCGGATATCCAGATTCGTTGCTCCTTTGTCCGCCACGATAGGGCGGGCTGGCAGTGCCAACTACATCGCCACGTCATGCATATTCCTTATACAGATCGTCCACAATGACGTCAGCTCTGTAGATGCTATCCTTGTTATGTAAGAACTTAATCCTTTCGCTGCCAATGCCGGATCTGTGATTACCTATGCAAACAGTTTGGATCCAGATGAGACGCCGAGTAACTCGGCGTCTCATCAGGATCTAAACTGTTTGTTACTGTTACTTTGTTTTTGAAACAAAAATGAAGAAAATCAAAAGAATGAAAATTTGTAGCAGATGACAAAGTTAGCAGACGACAGAGTTTGGCAGCGAAAGGATTAATTTACATACTCCTTCACCAGAAATGTAACCATAGGCAGCAAGATAATGAATATATACATTGTATATGCAAAGACATATTAGACCTTTGTGGCCCATAATTGATAAACACGAACTGAAGTTTTATTAGAACGTCGTTGACTGATTTACTACACAGTAAGCGATCATTCATTTATTGAACTCGGGAGTCTTAAAGGCAGGTGGTTATCAGCAAGTTTTTACGATGCTGTAAACTGTTTGAAGTGCAAAAGTCTTAAAGTAGGAGATCCTTCGAAAGCAAAAGTAGCAATAGGAAAAGAGAAAATTACAGACTTGGTTTTATTGAGTCTATTCATGGGCAGTTATTTAAATTTGCAACACTACTCACGCCCAAGCACGCACCGGTTTAAGCGGTTTTCAATTTTCATAACTGAAAACATCATCCGTAAAATATAACAACACTGAAAATGAAGTACGGTGCGACTTTTCACAGCTTCTACACACACACCTGACACCTGCTGTTATGAAGTACATAGATTCAGAAAGTAGGAGATCCTTTGAAAGCAAAAGTAGCAATGCGAAAAGCGAAAATTAAAAAATTACTTAGTTCTTTTCATGAGCAATTATCTAAAGTGCAACACTACTCGTGTTCCCTAGCAATGGCTTTTATACGCGGTATAAAATTTTCCTAAAACGTTCGTTGGTGAATTATTTACGATGTTTTGTAAAATGTATAGTAAATCATACACCTAGCTATTGCCCATGACAGAAAATACATGACAGAATAACATATTTCGCCCCACAGTGTACTTTCAGTAGAATAATGGGGGTCGTTTTGTACATACTTTAGAACTCGTAGAGGCGCTTACAGGACTCGTTCTGCATTACTTTCGATCTGAATAAGCAAGCACCTGCTTTATAAGATGTCAATGTCTATTATTAATCCATTCCCTTCACGACAATTTTAGACCCAACCAACTTCTTTGAATAAATCTAGATCTACTGAAAAGGAACATTTACTAGAAAAAGGGAAAGTTAGACGTGTATATTTTTGAAACCACTGTGATGAATAGAACATTATTTTGCTCCTATGAAGAAAACTCTCTATTTATCACAATCGATTCAAATAATGACTTTTACAGAGGCGGCAAAATGCGTCAGTATGAGAGAATGTGTTAAATGGTCGCTTTATAAAAGTGATATTTTACTGTATTTGGGCTATAACAACTGCCAAACGATACTTACTGCATCAATAAAGACACTCCTACATCCATACGTCTAACGGTTATGGCTGCTGCAAATTCGTCATCAATTGTTTTGCAATAACATAACGCGCTGTTATTTACAGTAAACCAATGCCAAATGTGTTCATTATATATACAGCAAACCCCTCAGAGTGCTCACCAAAACATGTCTAATTGCAGTTCTTAAATGACGAGCTTTCTGAATTACTTCATTCGTGCACTAAGCAATTACCTGCTCTTAAGTGCTGAAACGATTTTGCTATGGTGATACCGCCTGATAGAATTGTCTCGGCGTCGGATCAGTAAAACCTCAATAAGCCGAATGTCTAGTAAAGAAGAATTTAGATACCTATAGAGGAGCTTTCTGTGTGACATCCACCCTGCATTAAGCTGCCACCTGTCTCCATGACCGATATCTATACAAAATTTAACGTCCGATTGTCAGAGGTTTTATTTTATTAAAATCCTTACCCTACTGTTCAAACTGTTGCATTTTACCCACTTTAGTTCAAACGTTTGAGAAACAACTGACCTCGTGTCAAACAGCTTAGATCCGTACAGATGCCGAGTAACTCGGTGTCTCATTTGGCTCCAAACTGTTTGCAAATGCAAGTCAGATCGCGCTAACCAGAAAACAAAACAAGTATATACGACCTTTGCAAACAGTGTAGACCCAAACCCTTAAGGATCCCCTTGATCAAGGTCTGCATTGTTCATCATACAAATCCTTTTCTTCAGTGGTAAATGTTGATATCACTTTTTGATTAATCAATATTCAGAAGAGGGGACGCAACTGTTAATGATTGTGCAGCTTCATGGTTAAATATTAGAATACGCGCTAATTGTGCTGCTATTTCATCGTTTTTGTAGCATACTTACATGGGTATCAACCCTGGCCATCCCGTCGGTCTCAAGTGCGAGTCTCATTACGATTCTTATTCTGCTGACGGCACTCAATATTCCTGGGGAAGCCGCTGCCATGTTGTTTGCCCTTGAATTCCTGTTGTGAGTATACCATTTAGAGCATAGTCGTGTCTGTTTAACCCTTTACTCAGTGAATATGCATGTTTACTCCTTTTGTGGACAGAGTAGATCCAGATCGGATGGATTCAGTAGAAGCCGTCTGATCAGTGTCTGCTCTGTTTGCTTATGAATTAATATAGATTCTACAGTTTTGTTTCATGACAAAAAGATTCCCTTGTAATTCATTTAATTAATAATCATGATGTCATTATTTCTTTCATGCATATTCATGGAGCAGAGGCTTAACTCTTTACGGTATGCTTCCTTAACAGCAACCATACATTACATGGTGGGTATGTGAGCGAGGTTTGAACTTTCGCCAGAGAAGTTTCTGCAAAGTGACTCTAACTCACACGAATTGCTTCAATTTGTGAATCTGCGATTACGTTTGCAAATAATTTGGATCCAGTTGAAATGCCGAGTAATTCGGTGTCCCAACAGAATCCAAACTGTTTGACACACCATTAACGTACAAGAGAAGAAAATGAAGGTAAGTTCACTCTGAAACTCAAAGTAGATAATATCGTTTTCAGACGAACATAATTTAAGGCCAAACGAGTTAAGGCGCTGCGACATTTACTTCTATCACCGCCAAACGCTAGCCCGTGCATGCAAACAGTACAGATCCAGATCAGACACGCGGTAACTCTGCGTCTCATCAGCATCCAAACTGTTTGGCACACTGGTTGTTTTTTTTGTAAACCAGACCTTGAAACCCAAACCATAGGCTTAGCTTAGTAGAGTCTGGAGCAACAGATAAAAGTGCGTACTTAAATACTAACATCGTCCTTTCCCCACCAAACCATATAGTGTGACCACTCTTTAGACTAGACGATTCTAACTGAAGGTCACAACATAGGGTTTGGTGGAGAAATAAAGAAGTTATTCTTGAAAATGTTTTAATATGCGCACTTTAGTCTTGAAAATATTTTAGTTTGCGCATTTTATCTTGACCTCTGTAGATGATATTTATCTTGCGACAAAGGTGTTAAAAACTCAATAGGACATGCGGTAAAACCTCTCTATAACGGCCATTAAATTACATAAGGTGGCCGCTTAAAGTAAGGTGAAAGTAAAACAGAACGCTCCTATAGGAGCGTTCTGTTTTACTTTCACCTTGCTTTAAGCGGCCACCTGCCTTTAACACAAATCATTTGCTGTAATTTAGTGGCCGTTATAGAGAGGTTATACTGTATAGCCCCGATGAGTATTCAGTGTTGATTGGTACAACTGGTGATGCCAGGAATATGGCTTCATCTTATCCCGCACGGAACAGGGCAAAGAATCAAACACACTGATGACCTGTTTTCATTTTAGTTCTAGCCAGTGGGAATAAGGTTTACTAGAAAACAGGAAAGTCCTCAGTGACAAAGGAGTCCCATAGCCATGACAAGACAGGCATACATGTATATTATATAAGTATAAACGGATTTAAAGTCCTGAAACATCATTTACTGGATCACGCTGATACAGACGAATTGTCACGCCTTCTCCGCTTTTAACGATGTTCACGGTTTCTTGAATTTTATAGCGTTACATACGAATACCGTTATTATAAACGGATATTGCAGGATTGTTTATTTACTATTCACCCTTTTTTTTAATTGAGTGGACTAAAAATATCATATTATTAAATATGATGATACGAGGCTGGGTATCATAATATTTTAGTAAACTCGTTTGGAAACCAATAGTAAATGCACACGAATGTAATATTTTTACCACAAGACACAAAACAAACCCACAAAAATAGGCGCTTTTTCCTATATATGTATCTAAATGACAGACGTCAACCAGACCGACTTTCTTGCATCAGTTGCGTGTTATATTACACGAGTGCAATATAAAAACTTAATCTTTATATAAACTTGAATTACAAGCCTTGGCATATGATAAAATGTAAGTTGGAAGAATTTCTTCCTTTTAAAAGGGACCACTTATTGACTGAACATAGCAGACTTGAAATGCAGGTACTTGTTTAATGAAGAGACATATACATACATGTTCGAGTATATGTATATGTTTAGTGTAATTCAGAAAGCTCCAATAGGAGCTTTCTGCATTACTTTTATCACGCATTAAGCTACAACCTATCTTAAAGACCCGATAATATACTTATTTTTAATGGTCGGTTAGGACAGGTTTTACTGCACTACCCAAAAGCACCAAGGGCATTCTCTCATTAAGGTATTGCATTTTCTTGCAGGGACCGAGTTAGAAGCGACGTCAACATAATTACACAGCTCACAGGGGTTATTACAGTCCAGAGGTTTTGCGCCGCATCGCTGCCCGCCCTAGAACCGGAAACAGGCGTCGACACCGTGCCCGGTGAGGACAGTACCGTTCCGATAAGCGAAAAGAAAGGCATTCCAAATGACGACGATAAAAAAGTGGTTCCTAGTGATGGATACAATAATTCTCAATTTATTGGGGATGATGGAATTGATTTGGATAAACATGAGATCTCTCATCTTTAAGGTCTTTCCGCAAAAGATAACATCGTTTTTAAACGGTTTAGGCGTGTATATGCTTACAGTGTATATTGGACAGTTATTCATTATCTTGTAATATTATGTTACAGATCTTGAAAGGCCTTTAACTCTTTGAATGCAGAACTTTCAGAGTGGAATGATCCATCATTATTTTACGAAATAATCCATTCAGTATATAATGAACAGATTTGTAAGAGGATTTTAATGAAAACAGTATAGACCCTGAACATAGGACTCCCCTGGGATCCCTCTGATCCGAGTCTTCACTGTTAGCACATACCAGTATATTAGTTTCCTGTAAAGGACTAGTGTGTAGCCCGTCAACCTTATTTCTGTATATAGAAATGCACAATGTATTTATAGAAATGTATGTAGGGAAATAAAAGTTGAATCTACAATGTGCCTAGTAAACCTATTTCTTAGCGTTTTAACCCTTTCCCTCATATAAACGTGTTTTCACGAATTTTGCAAACAGAGTAGACCCAGATCAGACGGCTCCTAGAGGAGCCGTCTGATCAGGGTCTGCTCTGTTTGCTCATAGAATTTGAAAGATCTGTTTCTTTGCTTTCTAAAATTTTAGCATAAGACCCATTTATGCTTAGTGTCAAACAAATAGAAAAAACGCTAGCAATAGTAGATCCGAGGGTTTACGCTGTTTGTTCGATAATTTCTTTTTTTTTCAAAGGTCACATTGACAACCTAAAAATCCATGTTATTACAGCTGTAACATTCCATCACAAATGTTCCTTTTATTTAAAACAAAACCTTCGCACAGTTTGAACTTCTTCAAGAGGCCAGTTGACATGGCAACTGAACATGCATAAATGATACAGATATGAAAACATTAAATATCGGCATTACCATCTTGAAATGTAACGTTCCATATAGTTACTAACGCAGCATGTTGTTGCTGCTGCTGCTGCTGCTGCTGCTGATGATGATGATAGTAGTAGTGTCAACGACCACAGTGATGTTGGTGTGTTGTTCTAATGCTGAATAACTGGGAATAAAGAATTTGGTCGAGCTTTCAGTGAAAAGTGAATCATATTCATCACTTTATGTTGGATGCGACACAATCGGGTATATTGATGCATAAAGTTTTGTTTGTTTGTGTTGATTAACGTCCGTTTCTGCTCACTATGGGCTGAATGGACGCCCCAGGGAGAGGTGAGAGGATACAAAGAAACCCGGGCGCGATGTCCTACTCTTATTATCGACTGGGTTTCTCTGGTTCTTTTAGATGACCAGTGTAAAGCACCGATACATCGGACTTATCTTATGAAATAAAGAAAGATCAAACCAAACTTTATTTAAATTTATTAAGAGCTAATCTTAGAGCTAAACGTGCTTTCATATGACAACCCAAAACTACACATAATCTCAAAAGGACTATTCCAGTAGGGTTCTCCTTACTTTGAACATAGCCAAAACTTCCCAAGTAGCATGCCTGGAAATGCACTGCCAGCCATTACAATACACTTTACAAGTTGCTGCTGCACTTGTTGCTGCATCTCCATTCTTTGCTTCTTGAAAACTGCTCCCCCACCTCCGCATGGTGGGAAAAAATTATGTCATATGCATGCATTTGATAAGAACATTTACCTCATCTCTAAGCGTTGAATAGAACTCATGTTTACTGTTTGCAAACTGCTCCCCCACCTCCGCATGATTTGAAAACATTATGCCACATGCATGCATTTGATAAGAACAGCTACCTCATCTACAAACGTTGAATAGAACTGCGCATGAATTCTACTAATTGAGTTCTACATATCTCTGTAAATGCATATATGAAGTACAGATCCCGCCCGGGTTTACCAGGGTCAAGGGATCAATTTCCATATATCTTAGTCTGTAAACCAAAATATGCTGGTCAGTACAATTCCCGAGCATACTACCCAGAATTTTCCGCCACATCAAATCTATGATCTCAGCATCAGATTTCCCCCAAAATTCTGCTTTTTTAACTATATTCGACATATTTGACCACTGCCAAATCCTCACACAGATACATTCGAGAACCAATCTCCGAAAGATGGACGCCATCCGGACTGTAAAACCCAGGGGTAGCCCGATTGATATGTGTGGTGATAAAACTGCTTGCCTGCCTGTACGGTTATTCCGCTTCCTCTTAAGGTCTAACTGTACAACCGCATCTCAAAATTTCTCTAAAATTAAATTGTGATAAAAGCCTGTACTAGAAATGTATGTTGCTATTGTGGATGATGCACATCCCCTTTCAAAGAACTGGCTATGAAAAGGGATACTTGTGGGATTGGCATTGGCCAGCAATCTTCCAAAGAAAAAAACCTGCCTGAACCTCCTAATAGCTGACAAGCCTGTTCTGTACTGTGTTTACAGAAATGCTAGCATTGATTTATGTAAACGCTGTTCTTTGAATACGTCCCGTATGCGTGGTGGCAGAGGTGTCATTGCTGCATCTGCATGAGGGGTCAATTGCCTGAAACGACTTATCTGCAAACGAGACAAAGCATCGCAAATAGAATTTTTACCAGGGACGTGTTGTCTAGCTTATATCACCATATTGTGATCCAGACATAACAAAGTCACCAAACGCAACACAACAACCACTTTGTTGTTCTTTGAGGACATTTTATTTATAATTTCAACAACTGTCATGTTATTACAGTGAAAGCTGATCTTAATCCGTGACCCCAGAGACTTTAAATAGTAATACCCACATAGGAAATATCTCTAGGAAAGTAATGTCTGCAGTCAAGCCTTCTTTGTGCCATTCATCTGGCCACTAGTCACAGGCCCAGTGCCCAGCAAAATACACCCCAAAACATCCTGCACTGTCTGAAAACAGGTAAATGTCACCATTTTACTCTAAAAAAGTGTTGTGAAAGTGGCTAAACAATTTAAGTCCAATTTTAAAATCAGCTTTAATCTCATTTCTTACTCGCAAAGGATGGGGGGATTTTGTCAAATATTCTGAGAGAGGGTGATCCTTTGAAAACAAAAGTAGCAATGCCAAAAGAGAAAATTGCAGACTCGGTTTGTAGAGTCTGATCAGGAGTAGTTATTAAAAGTGCAACACTACCCACAACCCCTAGCACAGGCTTAAGCAGTACCCGGTATTCAATTTTCAAAACTTATACCATCAAAACTAATGATCGGACCAGAAAATATAACAACACAAGCCGCATATAGTATTTAATATATGTCTCCGACAAAATGGTCTCCCCGACACAATCATCCTACATGCAAAATTTAGTGCCCTATAAGTGACTGCATTTTTAGGGTTGTTCTGTTACTGACATTAGCTGCTCACATTGACTTGTATCTGTCTTGCCTCCACCTAGGAAGTCATCTAAATAATGCAGACGAGTGTCAGTTTTGGCCTTATTGCGTGCCAAAAACTTTTTTCAGGATATACTGCAGCCAAAAGGCAGACATTTATCGAAGTTATACTCTGTGTCAAGTTTAAATCCCAACAACACGAAATATGCTGGGTTAACCGGCAGTAACCTAAAACCCCTCTTAATATCTACTTTGAATAGCAATGTTCCTTTCCCTGGTCGCGTTGTACCATCTCAACTGCCTTATCAAACTCTGTATAACGAACTGAACACAAGTGTGGGTCTATGTGATAATTCACTGAATCGCCAGACGGATATGAAAGTACATGTATGAGTCATGCAGGAAACACCGCATACAAAACACACAACCGCCCAAACAGCACCACAACGACAAACAGCAAATGTACATGTATATAAAAGACACAAAGAGACGCACGGACATAACAAACAAACAATAGGGGAAGATGGAAGTACCGCCTTGGAACGGTCAGTGACAATTGTCGCTGGGGTTAACCCGGTTTAAGGGCGCCCAACCTCACAACCACGATGGCAAATGCAGTGGTAAAGTGCATGTAAAACAAAAACATTTAAGTGAAACAAACTGTACCCACCTATCGCTAGTGTACTCAATGATTGAGCTGCAATCAGAGTAACTGTAGAAAAGTTATATAGGGTACGACAAAAAAGAGATAGTACAAATATCCGATGACCTCCTTCCGTTTCCGGATTAAAGAGGTCACCTTCATAGAGTAATAAACCTTTCTTGTCGGCGTACAAATATCCGACGACCTCCTTCCGTTTCCGGATTGAAGAGGTCACCTTCATAGAGTACTAAACCTGTCTTGTCGGCGTACATGCAAAGAGGCAAGCGTGATTGCCAGCTGTAAAAGGGTTGACAACCAGACATGCAATATGTTGTAGAACTATAGGATCATATCCCTTTTTAATGAATCTTTTAACATATTTGATGAACAAAGTGAGTGTTGATGAATGAATTTAAATTCTCCTTGTGATATTTGCGGGACTAACCCTATAGGTGAAATTCCTACGTTCAGAAGCGGCTTCTCTACAAAAGGCCCTGCTATGCGACCATCAGACGGTTCTTTATTGATCTCTGCCTGAACAACTTCTGGATACTGGATTTTAAGTTCCTGGCTACTGTAGCATATCTCGAGCCTTCATAATTAATACTTAAACCATGCCTAAACCCATCTAAAATGAATAGTTTGCATCAGTACAATCATATTCCTACAATGCCATTTCCAAGTTGGAGATTGAGCAAGACTAAAACATTCTGACTGCCTGAAATAACCTGCATGCCAACTAAAATATGGATCAGTTTCTTTTGAAGTTGCCAGAAGGACCTGGGGGTATGCTAAATCCCCTGGCGGGTACCCCTTTAACATAAGTCCTGATGAGAATGGAAATGTATTATAAGTGTGATGCATAGCTAAATTAGCTTTGGGACATGACCTTTTACCATGTTCTGCAGATGAACAGATTAAGCAAAGATTGCATACCTGCAATGCTTCCAGCGGCATAAGCCATTATTAAATTCCAAACAGCGGGCTGATTCAGAAGTAACTGTGGCAGTTATCCCTACCTGCAGACTGGGCTGTAATGGGAGAGAAAGCACTCTAAACCATAAATCAAGATTAATTTTGTCCCAAACACTTGGCTGACTCTCCAGTCTCATTCGGAACTGATCACCATAAACTATCCATCCCATACCCGTTTGCCTAGATGATACTTCTCTCATTAAGGTAATGTATTGAATAAGTTCTGGAGCCTTATAGTCGGGAGCTTCATCACAAAAATGCTCATGAAAATCAGGAAGGCATCAGACTTTTTTTCAATAGATGAGATTTTAATCATTTCATTCTTGCAAGTTTGTGACTTTTGCCTCAAGCTTTCCCTGCTCATTTACTCGAAATAACCCCCCAGTTCCATACATTGCTGACAGTTCTGAGCTACTTTTCAGAAAGCAGGCTAAATTAATGTATTTCCCAAGCAAAATTGTTTGGCAGATTTGCTGTGAGATATGAGCTGCTATTCCATCCCCACTACATCTAATCATTTCCACATTGTTATCTGTGTAAGTTTGCAGCAGATTTTTGTTGTAGCATGATCAGTTTGCAAACAGTTTAAAAGTACAAATATGAGTCATACAGGAAACACCACATACAGAACAAAGAACCACCCGAACAGCAACACAAGAAAACACAGCAAATGTACATGACTACCAAAACAATCAAGAGACGCACAAAGACAAAACAAACAAACAATAGGGGAAGATGGACGTACCGCCTTGCAACGCCCAGTGACAAAAGTCACTGGGGTTTAAACCGGTTCAGGGGCGCCCAACCTCGCGCTCATTCCATCCCCACCATAAAAGAAAAACAGTGTAAATAAACGTATCCCCTCTGCGACTAATCTACAACACGCGCGATGGCAAATACAGAGGTAACGTTTTCAGACTCTAAACGTTTCCGAAAATCAATGTAATGACCAATGCTATCTACATCACCTTTTGTTTGACCAGCTGCATGGTCCACCATTGAATCTAACTGAATCACTTCTGGCATATTATCTGCATCTGTCTTCTGCTTTGTATCTGCAGCCTCGGTACATCTTCTTGGTCTCCGCTTTACTCCTCTTCCTCTACCTGACATTCTGATGAACTTAGATTTATTTTAAGAACAAATTACAACCCTTCTGTTGTCTTGTAAGTTTTCAGACAGGAAGTGACGTCACATGGAATACAGGAAGTGATGTCACAAGGAACAGTACAGTCATCCCATAGACAGTTCAATCTCATAGATGGTGTTACTAAATACACAATTTATCCCTTGATCTTTTCAATCTCAAACTAACATTATTCGAAATAAGTTGTCCCATGCACTGTACTAAAATAAAGGAGATTATGATACATAGTCATAATCATTATTATTTAGTCAACGCTACTCGGAAAGCTCTATGCGTTAGTATTTATCCATTTCCGTCTTGAATATTTATGTAAGAAATAATATTGTCATGAATAATTATAGCTGAAGTTTTATAAAGGAATATGTACATACAATGTATAATGTTTTGGTATTGGTAGAAATTATAGAATCCGGTATTTTACAATTTTTGTAAAGAAACAGGGCAACCCCTGATCAAACAGCTCCTTTAGGATTATCTCAGCTGTATAGAGGTGGTGTTGATGCGAGAGTAACCAATCCCGCAATGTCAGAATTTGATCATAACTTCCTAAGATCTGGTTATATTTCATGACTATGATTTTGAAGGCTGTACGTGCAAAACTATCGTAACTTCAGGCTGTGGTCATATTTGACATATGATTTGAATTCAAATAAGATACTTAGTAGCAAGGAGTGTACTTAGAATCTAAACTGTTTGACACACTTGTAGTCTTTTTGAAAATAAATGAGAGAAATGGTGTTGAAATTTAACTATTTCCTGTTGAATATTCATGAAAGAAATAATGACATCATGAATATGTATTCGCTGTTTTTTTAATAATGGCACATGTACACAGAATTCTGTGTTATTGTTTTTTTTTCAACTGTAGAGTTAAATCTGTATAATGTCATAAGCCAGCAGAGCAGACCCTGATCAGACAGCTGCTACAATAGCCGTCTGATTTGGATCTTCGACGTCAGGCGCATGCGAGTTTTGTCTTTTTCCGCGTCCATTCGGTTGGTTTACTTGCAATATACTTCTTTACAAGTATACATGTATAACAAACAATTAATGTATTACATGTATAAGGCATTTTAAGACGCGTTGCAAGTAGGGACAATCACTTTAACTCTATTCTCCATAAATATTCATGTAACAAATAATGGCATCCTGAATACTGATTAGATTATTTTTTATATAAATGCACGTTAACACAGGAAACGTTGGCAAATGCAGAAACTGTAGAATCACATCTATATTAGTTCATGAGCAAACAGCTGGCCCTGGTCAAGTGGCTCCTGTAGACACGCCTATTTATGGAGTGAATGGTTACCCATTGCATGCTGAGCAGTATTGGACACAAGTTTGCATTACTTTAAGCATACAATGTGTGTTTAATTTATCTATGACAAAAGGGTAATCGGAATATCAAACGGTTTGGATCCTAATTTTAAATTTTAATATAGTTTTTATGCCAAAAATGTTAATCCCCATTTTCATATATGAGTAGTGTGTGCACATTGTTTGGTCCAACTATTCTGGGGCAACAATTCATAATTCAAGTTATGTTTCTGTACACTTGTATTTTCATCCAGCATATGATATACAATAATTCTGTATTTTGGTATTAAATTCTATTTTTTATATATCTTAATATAATTTAAATTGTAGCATTTATCTAGTCTTTAACTTCATGAGCATTCTGTGATTTTTATTGTGATACCTTCCTATGTCATGCAATGCTATATCTTAAGGACCACAATGGAAATAAGTTTTTGTGTCATCCTTGGCATATAATGTTGATTGACATGGCTTTGTTAAAATTCGTACATATTGTTGCTTGTTTATAATGTACGTATGTTTTAATAACAGATTGCCATGTGATTGCAAATTTTATGTTGAAATATATCTATCTATCTATCTATCTATCCTTCTATCCATCTATCCATCTATCTATCTATCTATCTATCTATCTATCTATCTATCTATCAATTCTAATGGCACGCCGAGATACTCGACTCTATCTATCTATCTATCTATCTATCTATCTATCTATCTATCTATCTATCTATCTATCTATCAATCAATCTATCTATCTAATGGCACGCCGAGATACTCGACTCTTCCTGTGCGTCCAAACTGTTTGCAAACGGAAGCATTGTTTCATGGCGAAATATGGGCGAAAACAATGACTACCCAAACACCAATATGGGCGAAAACAATGACTACCCAAACACCAATATGTTGCATGCTTTAATTTTGATTCGTTTTAGCTCCTGGTTGAACGTACAACAGCTTGGATCCTCATCTGTCGCGCTTAATACAAAAGCAACACTGTCCTAGATGAAGAGAGAATAAAGTGTATGTCGACAGTCTGTGATAGGTGGCAAACCCTGCAGAATATTATCAGACGCTATATAAATATTTCAAACGCGGTCACTGGTCTGGTTCTACACTGTTTGCCAAGCCTAAAGGTTGGTTTTCGAACAGCAGATCTCGTAAATATTTTTCAGAGCCACCGGCCAAATGAAACCGATGTATATGTAAACGGAAATTGATGTTTTGAAATAATTAAACACTGTATGCTACATTTGATAAACTTGGTAGAAAACACATGTTCTGATCATTATCCTTATCTACGATGTTCGCCACTCATTAGTCTACATAATTCATTTATTTTGGCTCGGATACAGTAAAGACCTTGATCAGATGTGGTATATCTAACGTGGTAGCTGATCTAGTCTACACTACATGTACAGTAAAACCTCTCTATAACGGCCACTAAATTGTGTTAATTAGTTGGTATTTAGGGCAGGTGACTGCTTAAAGCAAGGTGAAAGTAAAACAGAACGCTCCTATAGGAGCGTTCTGTTTTACTTTCACCTTGCTTTAAGCAGCCACCTGCCTTTAGCACAAAATAGTTGATGTTATTTAGTGGCAGTTATAGAGAGGTTTAACTGTATTTGAAAAGTCCCGTGTGTAATGAAACGTGATTATTGTTTGCACCAGATCTAATGGTACTGTTTTTGTAATATTCTTCCAACGCTCAGAACATGCTCTTTAAAACATGCACATATACACTCTGTAAATCTATATAACATAGTTTTACAACCCCATATCAATAAAGGCGAAGATCATATATTAACCCCTTTCCTCGTGAAATATTCATTAATCTACGACTCTGTAAAAGTCACTTCTTGAAATCATTGTGATAAATAGAGCATTTGCTCCTATGCTCATGGCTCTATTTATCACAATGGTTTCAATATGACACAATTCTAGCATTTTCCATTTTTCTATTAAATGCTTCTTTTCGGTAGATTTATTCAAAGAGGTTGGGTCTAAAACTAAAAATAACATATGAGAGAAAGGGTTTTAAGAAATAATATCATCGTGAATATTTACATTTATTCATAAATGTAATGGGTGTGAAGGCATGGTTTCTTCGCCATTGAAGAAACAGTAGAATCGGATCTGTATAATCCCATAAGCAAACAGAGTAGATGCTAATCAGACGGCTCAAAACTACAGGAGTCGTGTGATCCGAGTCTACTCTGGAAAGGTGTTTCTATCAAGAAAAGCAACCGGAAGAGGTGGGTGGGTTTAAACGGTATGAAGAATAACTCAGGGTGAAATAAAACAATATCGAGTGTCAGTGGCCTCCCTTTTTGTCTCTACTTTCTTCTTTATAAATGCCCGTGTCATTTAATCCCTATAACAATTATAAGGAAAAGCACGAGAATATTTGAAAACACTATAGATCCAGATCAGTTGTTGTGTAGTCTACACCCAAATGTACCGACTATATACGCTTACGACTTTTTTCTATGTGAATATATCATGACGTTCATTTGACTGTGTATAAATGAGTTAACTGGTAACAGTCTCCATACAGAAACAAGCGTCATCACTGGTTACACTTTTGAAGATTAGCCATTGGTAAGCTCGGTTTACTTATACAATATAACATAGATGCATGTGTAATTCTACAGTTTCTACCATGGCCAAACAGTGGACATTACCTGTGTCCATGTGCTATTATAACAAATTAATCTAATTGGCCTAGACTAGTCATGTCGTCATCGTTTCTTACACGAATATTCATGGAGTATCCGTGTGTTCTTAGAGTTCTGTGTATTTATAATCAGTGTAACTCTCAGACCAGTCACTGTCCTAGCGATGCAGTGAGTGATCGGGGTTACACTGATTGCCAGACAATATATATACACATGTATAACAAATATGCCGACGAGTGACGATCAGTGTAGAGCCTGATTTGAAACTGATTGTACCACATGGTGACTTGAATATGGTTACAAACATCCGTAGACACGTTTTCTCTAGGTGCGTCTCAAGTACAGCTCATTATTTTCACATTCATTATCCTGACCTTTAAGCAATGAAGTAACGTCCGTCTGCAAAACGCGTCGTCCGGTTCAATTCTTATATTTTTTCAAACTCTGTGCCAGTATTAGATGGTGTCAAACAGTTTGGATCCTGATGAAACTCGTACAGTACTGCCTAGATACTCGGCCGCGCAAACTTACGTGTGTCGATCAGAATTATTCGTGACTAGGCCATTTTTACTTGACGAACAAAGAATTAATTAATTTTCAAAACAATAATGATCAATAAGTAGATCTATATAGCCCTGATTAACCTATTTAGAATATATCATTTATCATGTTCACGTGTATCTCGTGTACAAAAGCAATGAAAAATATATTTCGATTAATAATTGTATTACAATTGCATGTACATGTATATCTATTCGCTGTTCAAAATTAAGGAATGTTAAGAAGATACCATAAATTACACGTGCATGCACGTCTTTATTTCATTTATCATAATCCAATAGATCAAAATCTTTAACACGGCATTTAACTCCAATTGGAATTAAAAACAAACAAACCAATAATTGTTATATAAAACACGATACTTGAGCAGAGGCAACACTTCTGTTTTGACAAATGGCCTACTAGAAATTTAGTTGTACTATTTCCATTGTTGGCACGCTTTTACCGTTTCATAGCCGAATCACTTTCACAATTGAAGTAGTTCTTAGCTATACGTGAAGAAAAACTGTAGTAAGACCGATAAATAAGATTGATTTTCAAATTACAAAGAGGGAGAAAATGATATATCGATGCACACTGAATAATACCGAATTTAGAATTGTATAAAACATTGCCTAATCTAAAATATCGTCGGCTTATCGGCGCCAGTGTCAGCGGAGGAATATAATGTAATGTACACAATAAAAGTAGTTCCATTCACACGGTACACATTGATATAAATGGCCGATACTATGAAAAGTTACGTATCACTCCGAATTTTAGTGTATTGGAAGCTATTGTGAACTATGGATTAGCATGATTTCAGTAAAGAGTACTGTTAACTATCCGTAAGGATGGGAATATATCTGATATTCCTGATATTTTGTGAGATATTGGCCGCTACACGAGGTGAGTTTTGTAAACAACTCTTGTGTTTCAACTTCCGATTTCACGTTATGTTTTGATTTACTTGCCTTTGATGTTTGTCGGCAAAGGTGTTAAACCTAAAATGGTCCACCGGGTTGGCCAAACGTTTAACATGGTATACGAACGTTCGTTTCCTCTAGTATTACATGCAGATTTACAGGCAAGCTACCAACAAGAACGAGTTTGCCACTATGCCCAAAATTGGGTTACTGCACGATTTTGTAATCTGTGTTTGGATTTCAGAAATTAATGTGCACAATTCGACTAGCGTCGTTGGTTGCTAGTCATGGATCACGCCAGTTGTGACCGATATTGTCATTTATATGGAAAGTGTAGATGACAGAGAAATGAACCATTGCATTATTTCAATATATTGTTTCCATAATTATTTCAGCAATTTAACTCTATTGTTTTGGAACAGTTTGATAAAAATTATTAAAACATTATTTATAACTTTCCCATGGGTCAGAGACTCAATGTTAAAGTAATCAATAACTGCATAGCAAATGTTAAGCATATGTCTATTGTATGATGGAAATATAAGAAATTATCACAATCAAAATGATACATGAACTCGAATTATCTCCCTTTAAGATGTACCACTTCATGACATATTTTTCTAGCAACATTACATGTACTTTGATGAATATATCATATGCATGCAAGATTCCATCCATTATGAGTATTTATAATTTCTTGTGTTAAAAATATAAAATGATTCGCAAATTTGAGAATCTATATTATAAATATCTATGCAAACAGTATCAGATCCTGATCAGATAACTCTATGACAGGTCTACTCTGTTTTCATAGTCATTGAAACTGTATCAAGCAACTTCTTAATTTCCCCACCAAATGTATGATCACTCTTTAGAATCCTTTGAAAGAGACAGACCTATTAATTAGTAATCTCAACTTGTCAAGTTGGTTTTGGAGAATTTTTTTTATATAAATTCATAGGGTGCTGGAGAAATCGCCTAGTGACGAAATCGCCTACAATTAGATATATAGTAAACCAATTGGAGAAATCGCCTAGAAAGCAATTATATAGTGTTTGTATTTCGCACCTATGGTGCAGGTAGTGATGACATGAGAGAACTATACAGACTTACTGGATCCAGATCATATTACAGTGATTAAGACTCATGAAATTTTCACTCTGCAAATTTGCCGTAACTATTGATATCGTTATCGCTCTGTTTACCATTTTCTGTCAAAGTTAATGTAGTGATCAGGGATCGGATCCAGATCATCTGACTAGACATAAGACTCATACAATAACCTGTTCCGTGCGTATGACAATTTTACTTTCTGCATAAATATTATAATTATCGCTCCTTATATATAAATATCCTGTCTAATTAATTCTATGTAGTGATCAGGGCCTACACTGATCGTCAATCTTGGTCAATCTTGATCTGGAAAATAATAACACATAACAAATTAATCTTGTTACAAATATTCTTTAAAGTTCTGTCATGTTATCCGTCCCGTACCATAGGTGCGAAATACAAACACTATATAATTGCTTTCTAGGCGATTTCTCCAATTGGTTTACTATATATCTAATTGTAGGCGATTTCGTCACTAGGCGATTTCTCCGTAAACCAAATTCATACATCTGAAATTCTCTCAGACCTTGTCCTGAGGATGTATAATGTTTTGTTTTGTTTGAGTCTGATTTTATTTCAAGCATGGAAAATGCGATGTCAGACTGAAATTTTATAACCTCAGATGCTTTATAAATCATTTTAATAAATAGGCTTTGAGTTACCTTAGCACTTCATCTAGATGTAGTCGGGTAGAGATTGTGGTGAAATAAGTTGATAGACTTTACTGTGTGGCTTGGTACCTCAGTCGGTAGAGTGTTGGCATGGTAAGCCAGAGGCCCTTGGTTCGAGTCCCAGTTGAGTCACAACTTTTTCACCCGGTGACGTTTGGTGCCCAACGTGGGGATGTGACTGTATCAGTGTATGTGCTCCGATTTCGATTCCCAGTCGTTCTCATACCCATAGAAATTGGGGACAAATTTCAACTTGCTGGGGAAGTATGTCACAGTGTGTAGGTTTATCATAACTTGTATGGCCTTGGCGTACAAGCACGCTTTTATGGCGATGTGGTAGAGTGCATGACTGCGAACCTGGCGACCCTGGTCTGAGCGGGTATGTTTCTTTATAAGAACACCATGTTACATTTGGCGCCCAATGTAAATAACCCACTGGGTGATTTATATGAAGATAATTTTTAATAATAAGAAAGTCATGGAGTGTTCTTCTAGTAAGAATTCTTGTGTAGAGGGTGTGTGTGTAGTCTGGTAGAGATTGTAGTGAAATAAGTTGATAGACTTTACTATATGTGACTTGGTAGCTCAGTTGGTAGAGTGTTGGCAATCTTGGCATGGTAAGCCAGAGGCCATGGGTTCAAGTCCCAGTTGAGTCACAATCGTTTCACCATGTATACACCATATCGCGAGTATATCTAAACAGAGTGATGCGATTAATAAAGATGATGAAATAATATGCCTCCCATTGCTTTTGCAAACAATGTAGACACATGTAAATGTATATTGGCCAACATTGATCCATGAGCTCCAGATAAGACTTGTACATGTACATTGAAACATTTTCAAGAATATTGTCTTCATTTCTCCACCAATACCTATGTTGTGACCACTCTTTAGAATCGTCCCGAAAAGGCGATTCTAAAGAGTGGTCACAACATAGGGTTTGGTAAATTGGTGGAGAAATCACAATTTCAGTACTTGTGTACGCACCTTTATCTGTAGCTCTGTTGATAATAATGCGTTACATGTATCTGGGTTTGTTTTTTATTGTTGATAATACAATGATATACATGTAGATGATCAGAGCAAGATGCATAAGTTGAATAATTTGCAGGAATAACTTCATTTTTTTTCTTTGAGATGATTCTAAAGAGTGGTCACAGTATAGGGTTTGGTGGAGAAATGATCATTTTAGTATTTGCACGCCTTTATAGATCTGTACTAATAGGGATGTCATCAATTTGATAGAAAGTCATATTTGGTTAATTTTGTTAACTACAAAATATTGACAATACATCGACTGCGTTGGGTAAAATAAATATTATGTTTGCATGCTGTAATTATGACATGTTTTGGGTAGAAATAATTTTTAAAAGTCGACATTCTTGAATGATGTTACTAGAAAATGGCACTTCAGGAACAGAGTTTTAGATCTAAACTGTTCTTGAAAGTAATGTAAACAATGGGGAACTATATTTGTTATACACTTCTGAGCGAAATGTAAAATCCTGCATGTGTGTTTAACGCTGTAGCTGATACAGACGTCTTTCCACACATTTGCAAACAGTGCAGACCCAGTCTGCAGATCAGGCGTGATTTAGGATCTGCCTTAAATAATTAATATAGATCTATCTGTTCTAGAGTTTTTGCCATGATAAGAAAGTCAGTACTGTTCATGATGCCATAATAAAAACTCTGCCAATAAATATTCATACACAGTAACACTCATTAAATTACATTAACCCATTCTCCCATATTGGGTAGTTTTAGATCCAACCACTTTGAATAAATCTACTGAACAGGAGCATTAACTAGAGAAAAGGACAATTTTAGAATTTTGTAGTTTGATACCATTGTGATAAATAGAGCATTTGCTCCTATAGGAGCAAATGCTCTATTTATCACAGTGGTTTTTTATCAACAGGTGATTTTTACAGAGGTGTACATGTATAAAGGCATACATGTATTTATGGAGGAAAGAGTTAAAACATTATGAGGTAAACTTCAACTGTAAAGGGTGACAGTAACATACAGATCAGGACTTTTTCTGGCATCTAATTAGGTCGGTTAACTAGATCTTTATTCCATGAATATTAATGTAAGAAATAATGACATCATGTACATTAATTAGATTAACTGTTAACATGCAATTAACTTATAATAGCACATGGACATATGAATATTTTACCATGGCCAAAACTATGAAATCATATCTATAATTATTGTATCATAAGCAAAACAGAGTAGACCCTGATCAGATGGCTCCTATAGGAGGCTTAGAATGGCGTAAGGATAGGTTGAACAATTTCAGGGGTGTCTAGTTTTCATTTTAAATTACTTGGATAAATATCAGTTTTATATATTTTTTGCAAAATACTGTTTTTGTCTTCCTGGTATTTCCAAATTGGCATTTCTGAAGCATACACAGTAGTAAACAGGGGTAATTTATGTGTTGAAAAAATCGGCAATGTTTGGGTACCAGAACAAAATAATTAGTTTTGTCGTTCATTATCATGCTAGGCAGCTGCCTGGGGTGATAAGGAGATGTTTGCCTAACTAACTGTTACCCGTTGTAGTGTTTAATCCTTTGGAAGCTAAATTTTCAAAATGGAATTGTCCGTCATTATTTAACCCTTTCCTTAGTCAATAGTCATACATGTATAAGAAATAATGACATCATGAATATTTATTAGCTGAATTTTTGTAATGATACATGTACATGTATATACAGGATGTTTTAGGCAGAAACTGTAGAATCAGATCTATATTATACCATAAGCAAACAGTAGATCAAGATTAGATGGCTGATATGGATCTACTCTGTTTGCAAATTCTTGAAACATGTATATATATGAAGGAAAGTTTTTAATCATTGTCTCTTGTACAGTACAGACCTCGCGGATTACTTTCGATATTCCTAAATGCAAACTGAGTAAACCCAAATGAGATGGCTGATCTGATTCTGCAGTTTCTGCCATAGCCAAAATATTCGCAGTGTTCATACATGTAAATGCCAATGTAAAAATTCAGCTAATTAATATTCATACAATGTATGTTCATCATTTTTTATGTGAATATTCATGAGGTAAAGGGTTAGCAATATAGTCCATTCAGTATGGTTGGGATGTGATTTGCAAGAGGATTTTGAATTGACAGGCAGTCAGAGGACTCAGTGTGGCAGCCCTCTTATCTTATTGTTTGCAAATAGATAGATAGATAGATAGATAGATAGATAGATAGATAGATAGATAGATAGATAGATAGATAGATAGAAAGATAGATAGATAGATAGATAGATAGATAGATAGATAGGATACAGTTTCTGATCATGTAAACATCAACATTACACACATACATGTACAGTCACATGATCATAGAAAAAAGAATGAAATTTGTAAAACAAAGAAAAGAATAAAGATTCACTAGATGACAGTTAATGAATTGTTAACTGTTTGGATCCACAATTCAGAATTGGAGTGTATACCATAGATCATAAGCAGAGTAAACCAGTGTCACAGTGTTATCCAAATTTGTTTGACCCTGATATGGCACGATATTCAATTATTCAATTATTCACGAAACATATTTTTGAAAGGAAATACAGGTGATAGTTATGTCTAAAATAAAAATGGGAACAGACATCATTAACCCTTTCCTCCATAAATATGCCTTTCTATGCCTCTGTAAAAGTCACTTTATTAAACCATTGTAATAAATAGAGCATTTGCTCATATAGGAGCAAATGCTCTATTTATCACAATGGTTTCAAACTACAAAATTCTAAAAAAAAATCCTTTTCTCTAGTAAATGCTCCTTTTCGTTAGATTTATTCAAAGAGGTTGGGTCTGAAAATAGCCTATGAGGGAATGGGTTAAAGATCTTGTTCTACAGTTTCTGTCATAACTAAAGCTCTGTTTGCTTATAAATGAAAATTACAATATAGATAATTCAGGGTTTTCAACCTTTTCAGCTGATTGCCAATTGAAACCATCGGCTGAAATCAGTCTTGCGCCAGTTGTTTTTCCAGAAATCTTGAAAATTCTGTCTTTTTGAAATCTAAGAATATTTTTTACAAGAAGCCTCTGCATCCAGCATGATTATTTTGAAAGACGATGAGACCTATTTTCAAAACATTTTGCGCAAGTGATTCAGCAATTTTTACGGACAAAATAGTTATAATGAAATATGGAAGGTGGAACATTGTAGCCATTTGAGAAGCTAAGGAAACAGATCTATCAAATTCCATTAGCAAAAAGAGCAGACCCTGATCAGACAGCTCCTGGGTCTACTCTGTTTGCAGATGCATGAAAACACGTTTACATGAGGGATAGGGTTAAAATCACTCAAATTAATTCTGGACCCACAATCAATATTACAGCCCCCTTGACCCCCGCAGTCTGCAATGTCCAGAAAATAATCGGTTATTATGATGACTGTAGAATGAGTTCTATAAAATTCCATAAGCAAAAACCACACACCCTGCATGGTCAGACGATTCTTACATATGAGCCATCTGATTTGGTTCTTCTCTGTTTGAAAAGTATAAAAGATGTACCTATTAATCCTTTATTCCATGAGTACGTCTTTGCAAACAGAGTAGACCCAGATCAGATGGCTCCTATAGGGGCCTTCTGTCACCAGGGCCGGCTCTGTTTGCTTATGGAATAATATACGTTATGTAGATATAATTCTACAGCTTCTGCCATGGCCAATTATAACAGTGTCCATTATAATGCCATTATAAGAATTAATCTAATTAACATTTATGATTATCATTATTTCTTACATGAATATTCATGGAGTAAAGGGTCAAGTAAAGGGGTTAACTGTGCCATGTTTCTGGGTGTTTCTTGCACAAGGGTTGTCAGCATGGGGCTCTACTGTGTGTCAGCAGGCCCTGGCAGATCTATACCAGTACATATACGGTACACTTGCCATGAATAGGGCAAGAAAAAAGTTTGGCACTTGTCAGGTAAAAAATAGTAAATGTCAGAAACGATATGAGGGGGAACAGGGAAGCTACTGAGAAACATAAACTCTACGCTTATCTCATCGCAGCTAGCTTATAGCAGGGAAATTCTTGATTGCCTAAATTTGCAAACATTTTGGATCCAGATGAGAAGCTGAGTAAATCTTTGTCTCATCAGAAGCCAAACTGTATACTACTGTTGTATTTTCTTAGAAAAATATATATTTCAGCTTTTAGAAAAACATTGTTTGAAGATGACAATAACTTAACATTCAAAGAGATTAAAAAAAGATGTAGCCTTTGCACCAGCGGAACTATTTTTTAGTTTCTGAACTCCCTATCAAACTGCTTGTCAATGCCTGATATACATGTACATGTAGTCTGATGTGTTAAATCCTTTGTTTCATGAATACATTTTCTTTTTTTAAAACACTTGAATGCTTAAGCAGGTTATGTTTCTGTCTTACTGGGACTGAAACTCAGGTAGCAGATTAGCAGAAGTTACTATAAATTCACCAGTGACAGTCCAATTAAGGGTGAAGGTTTGGGCTGCCAATGTCGACAAGTGATGGTCTGCCTGGTTCCCTGCTGATAAGGCGGCCATGTGATAGTCACACAGATTTTCCCTCTCATTCTCTCTGTAAATGTCAGTCATAGAGGTTTAGTTTACCTGTCAGTGTCAAACATGTTCCTGGGCCTAGTGACGGGCATTCACCTTTATTGTGCATGATAAAAATTTCTTATTCTTCGCAGCAAATTGTTTTGTCATTATTAAAGATCTTTAACCCATTCCCCTTTAGATCCAACCACTTTGAATGAATCTACCGAAAATGAGCATTAACTAGAGAAATGGAAAATTTTAGAATTTTGTAGTTTGAAACCATTGTGATAAATAGAGCATTTATCACAATGGTTCATAAAGTGACATTATATAGAGGCGTAGAAAGGTGTATTTATGGAGGAAAGGGTTAAAGTGGGTTTATCAAAATCTGTAATCAGAGTCAAATGTTTTGGATTATACTGAGATACGGATACCAGTCATCTCATCTGGATCCAAACTGTTTGCATATATTATAAGTAATCATTAATTCAACACCATCATGCAACTTGTTATTCAGATGGGCATAATTGTTGTCTGCTCAATTTTTGTCAATCTCTGAACTGTAACCATGCATGATGAATATTCATGTAAGAAATGATGAATATTTATTAATTAATTAATTTTTTATGACCGGCTCATGAGCACCGTGAGGAATGTTTGGCCATAGCAGAAACTGTTAGAATTATACATGTATATAGGTACATTATTTCAATAGCGAACAGCAGCAGCTCCCTGATGAGACAGCTGCTACAGGAGCCATCTGATCTGGGTCTACTCTGTTTGCAAAAGCGTATTTATGTCAGTAAAGGGCTATCACTCTTAAAAGTTACTGATTTTACATATTGTGTGAAATGTCAAATATTTTCGATACTGACCAGACACAAAGTTGTGCCATTTGATCTGGATACAGAGTAGACCCAGATCAGATAGCACCTACAGGAACATTCAAAAGGGTTAACATATGAAAGACTGAAATGTTGCAACAAGTTGTCTGACAGTCATTGGATCTGAAGGTTAAATCTGACTAAATGGTTTGTTGTCAGCTAGATAAAGTGGCGGTGGCTTAAAATGGCCTAGTGAGCTGATATTCCAGGGGTCCGGAGATCAAATTCCGACTAGAGCAGCTTTTCAGTGTCTCCCACCCGCATGAGGTTGCCTTCTCTCCACCCAGGGGTTAAAATGGGTACCTGCACATGTGAGGGTCACTAGCGTAATCGCACCAAATATTATTGGAAAAATATATAAGAAGTATTTTTTATAGATTTCTTAACTCTTTACGCCATAAATATGCCTTGTCAGGGGTTTTTCACCTTCTATAACAGAGGCCTGTAAAAGGCCCCTTCCCAATTGAAAATTTCTTTAAAATCATGCAGTTTTCCCCAAAATCCAAACTTGCACCAGCTTTTTTGTTTCCCAAATCAGCAATTTTAGCGATAATTCTTCCCAAAATCAGCAGGCTAAGGCCCCTTCCCAATTAAGAGAGAAAAAGCCCTGCTTGTACACCTTTGCAAACAGGGTAGACCTATATTAGACAGACTCAGCTCCTATAGGATCTGCTCTGTTTGCTCATTGAAATTTAGATCTGATTCTACATTGTTCTGCCATGGCCAAAATTTACTATGTTCAAGTGTCATTATAAAAAATAAACTAATCAGTAGTCATGATGGCATTGTTCCTTACATGTACATGAATATTCATGGAGTTAAATACACCTTGTATCAGTGTACATGTATCCAGGCTGATATCTTTACTGCTAAGTATTCTTCAAAGACTGGCGGATGTGGTCATGTGCCTAACATGCTCAAGTGGTGTGGGAGTGGTGGTCCAGTGGTAGGACGTTGGACTTGGGATCGAAGGGTCCCCGGTTCGAATCCTGCCATCGGACTATCAGAATTTTCCTGAGCAAAAAATGCATCCCACATTTGCTCCTCTCTACCCAGGTGTATAAATGGGTACCTGTGAGGGAAATAAGCCAATGTGCCTTGGCTGCCTTAGGTGCCGAGTGTTAATGGCCGACTCGGGGGGGGGGGGGTAAATTGTGAAGTCGGGAGAATATGTACATTGTATGTAGTTCCAGACTATAAACCTCACCTTTACCTTTTAATATCAATACCAGGGTCCCGGTTTGATCCCCCATCGGACCAAGTCCTTCGGACAAGACTATTAACCACTTGGTTTTATGTATTCGTGCTATTACTCTGAAGTTCCTATTTATAACTAAGATTCACCATTTTGACAAATAGAAAAGGTTGGGAGTACTGAGTGTCAACCAGATTTGGCTCAACAACACATAAACAGCTAAAATGTCATGGTGTCTACAATATTTGTAATGTGTAAGGGGGGCAAAAATTGAAGCAGGCAAACGTCCATCCTGTCAAAAATACCAGGGAGCAAATGTCCACCCAAGCCAAAAAAGTAGGGGGGTGGGGTCCTGCCCAAGCCCAAATAGGAGGGCAAAGGTCTGGGCAAAGGCCCGTGAGGGGGGGGGGGGGGGGGGGGGGAAGAGAGAAATGTCACAGAATCTGAAAACTGGTAGTCTTATCAAGATCCAAATAGTTAGACACTGATTGTAGATTTTGAGAAGAAAACAGGAGAACGTGATGTATATACATGTAGATATCATAAATTGTAGCAGGCAACAGATTTTTGCAGGCCTAGTGCAAAAAGTTTCTGTTATATATACTTACTTATCAGATTACTGTTAACCCTTTCAGTGCAGAATTTTCAGAGTGGAAATTAGCACATCAGTGTTTAACTGTAGAGTCTATGTCTTAAACTTGCTAGAGGATTTGGAATGACAAACCATGCAGACCCTAATCAGAGGGCTCCTAGAGTATTCCTCTGATATGGGTCTAGACTGTTCGCAAAATAAATAAAAAAAACCCAACACATGCATGTCCAGCATTTAAAGGGTTAAATATTGATTTCTAATGAAGGCCATTTGCATCAAGTATTTTTCTACACCTTTCATGGGTGACACTCATTGAATTAATTACTTTAAGTTTTAACTGTTTTGTGGTTTACAAAGGCTGTCACAAGGTGTCAAGACTTGGGGTGTTTGTTGTTTTGTGTTTTGTTGGTAAGTCAGTCAGACTTGTCACATGTCAGGCCGACTTAATAAACGCTACAGTGGCCTTTTCGATGTGTGATATTTCTTAATTGTGGATTCACCTAGTTTAGGTTCACATTACTGTAAGCAAGAAGAGATCACATTTAATGATTTTATGAAGAGAATAAGCCTTTTTTCATAAATATTCGAATCATGTAAGAAATAATGACATCATTACTATTCATTATAATTTAAATTATTGTTTTATAATACTTTTTTAGCTCGTCTGTTTCGAAGAAATCACGAGCCATTCATAATTGTAGTAACTCCGGCGTCCACGTTGTCGTCAAAAATCTTAACATTGACCATAACATCTTCAATTTTTCATAAATTTACAACCTTCATTTTTGATATGCATGTTCATCTTGACAATGACGGCAGATGAGTGTTGGCACCCGCTTGCGATGCTCAAAATGATAACAGCACATGCAGTAAATTTTGGCCATTGCAGAAACTGTAGAATCATATCTACATGTATATAATTCCGAACAAACAGCAGTCAATTAATATTCATGATGTTATTGTTTTTTGTATGAATATTCATTGAGTAAAGGGTTAAAGATACCCTTGTTTATTAGGTGTTTGTTTTGAGGAGGCTCTCCTTTGTTTTTAAGCTTTATGTATTATAAACTTGCACTTGTGAGTAACATTTTCTGAGCAAAGTTTTGTTGACAGAAAGTGTTTTCTATTGCAGATCTTAAAACAGACTTTCTTGTTTCTTTTGAATAATGTGATCAGTGTCCAATAGTTTGGAAGAGGCTGAGTAATTCAACCCTTTCCTCCATAGGCTATTTTTAGACCCAACCTCTTTGAATGAATCTTCCCAAAAGAAGCATAAAATTACTACACGAAAGTAAAGTTTTGTAGTTTGAAACCATTGTGATAAATAGAGCATTTGCTCCTATAGGAGCAAAATACTCTATTTATCACAATGGTTTCAAGAAGCGGTTATTACAGAGGTGTAGAAAGGCGTATTTATGGAGGAAAGGGTTAAAGATGATTGATTAGAGATGTTGATCAGAGGATTATTTATCTCTTTACTCCATAAATATTCATGTAAGAAATAATGAGAAAATAATGGCAGAAAATGTAGAATCAGATCTATATTCTTTATACACAAACAGAGCAGACCCTGATCAGATGGCTCCTGCAGGATCCATGATCTAGATCTACTCTGTTTACAAAGGTGTCAGTTAATGTGTCTCTTTCAGGTAAAGGGGTTTATAAAGAGTATGCTGAGTTTGTCTTGCCAGCTGACTGAGCTAAGTGGGGGGGATTTTTCATGGCTGCCTACCCATCCCCGCCTCCTCAGCATAAAGAGACTATGTCACTATAGAGCATGTCAAAGGATTTGTGATGCATCAGTAAGAAATGTACTTTCATGTCAGCTTCAAAATACAAAAACTGTTTTTTATGAACCAATAACATCAATGAATAACAGTTTGTTTCATGTGACACGAATGTTCGAGTGTAGGCAATGCTTGCTAGGTTACCCTTTCCTTCATATAAACGTGTTTTCACGCATTTATAATTTCTTTGCCAAATCTTATCATGATGCTACTCATTAGAGTTTACTCTAGCCTGGGAGGGGATTCTAATGAGTAGCAGCAAAATAAGGTTTGGTGGTGAAATGAGCGTCTAGAATTTGACAGATCACTGTACATGTATATCTTAAAGTTTAAGTTCTACATTTTTGAAAGACAGGAGACCATTGATAAGGGTCTGCATAGTTTTCTTCACCTATTTCAAACACTGTATTAGCAAAGACATTTCTTACCAACATACACCTCTCCAAACAAAACTTAGATTTAAATTTGTGAGCCCACCATGCATAACAAATTGAGATTATCAATAAATTGGTTATGGTTTACATGTGTTGTATGACTGATGTAGGACTGATATACATTTGTATACCGGGTAGTTTAACCTTTGATAGAGATGATGTTTGGCACATTTGCAAACAGAGTAGACCCACATTAGGGTAAAGGGTTAATAGATGTGGCCTGGGGTTACTTAGGGGATGGGTGGAAGGGGGAATGGGGGATAGCCATGTATAAATCACCTTACCGGTATCCCTTTTAACCCTTTCCTCCATAAATACACCTTTCTATGCCTTTGCAAACAGAGTAGACCCAGGTCAGATCGCTACTGTAGGAGCCATCTGATCAGGGTCTGCTCTGTTTGCTTATGGGATAAATATTAAAAAAGATCTGATTCTATAGTTCCTACTTTCACAAAAAAAATCATGTGTTAATATGCCATTTAAAAAAAAAAATCTAATTAATATTCATAATGCCATCATTTCTTACATGAATATTTATGGAGTAAAGGGTTAATGCTATTTGTACTTGCAGGCCTCTTTCTGGCAATTTTGGGACAAAGGCATTTTATTACAGTGTAATTGGAAAGTTTTCCGCACATAAATGTCAATGATTAAGATTTGGATTCTACCCGAATGTTGTTCTAGCTGTGCATGAAACAATGCAATTTATTCTGTGTGCAGAGCTAGAAGAACCTCGATCTTGGGTCTTCCCTCCACCTGTAATTAGCTGGATGTCATGATATGACTAAAATACAGTAAAAGCGACGTTAAACCTGATAAAAACCAAACCAAACCAATGATTTGGAAAGCAAAATTTAATAACCCGGTTGAAATCCCATTTTCACTTAAATTAGCCTTTAATTCTAAATGGGCTGATAGAAATGCCTTTTTTGCTACCTTTGCAAGTGATCATACATGTATATGAATATAGACCCAGAACAGAATCATTTCAGCAGCTCCTCAGGCATGTACAGTCTGATCAGGTGTTTACTAGTTGATTTCAGCCATGCTATACCTAGTCACATTTATCTCATTGGGATTAGTCAGTTTTATGCTGCATTTTTTTTAACACCTGTTTAGGGATGGTGTTGTAGTTGAACAAAATAATCTCTTGGCTACCAGTAATTGGTATAAGGTTTTTATTTTTGAAAATCTAAATGGATCAAGGTTACTTTGAATGTTACGGCAACCAGGATGGCAGGAGGTCTTGGTTCAATGTATATACATGTAATAATAATAATTATTGTATATGATTGCTTATTGAAATTGTAGTTTTGATCTAGATTCAATGTACATGTATAATAACTCAGAATTACTCACTGTCTCATCAGGATCCAAATAGTTCACATGCTTGCAAATTCTCACACGAGCCATCTGATCTGGGTCTGCTCTGTTTGCAAAAGTGTAGAAAGATGTATTTATGGAGAAAAGAGTTAAAAGAAATTATTGCAAATACTTCTTAGAGTACTGAACCGGCCGCGTGGCTCAGTGGTAGAACGTCCGCCTGCGGTACGGAAGGTCGTGGGTTCGATCCCCGGCCGCGACAGACCAAAAGTCGTTAAAAGTTGGTACTAGTAGCTCCCTTGTCAACGCTCGACATTAAAGGTGTAGTTCTAGGACTGGTCGGCCCGGTGTCAGGATAATGTGACTGGGTGGGGTGCCCTTGCCATGTACCTGCGGCAGGGGTATTCCAGTGAGGCAGCACTATAACTTGTCTCATGCGGGTGCCGTCTGCAAATAACTGAAATACTGTTGGTCGGACGTAAAACCCAACTCACTCACTCTTAGAGTACTGAAACATTTTGTGGAAGACAGTTACTTGGCTTGTTAACCCTTTCCCTCATATAAACGTGTTTTCACGCATTTGCATACAGAGTAGACCCAGATCAGATGGCTCCTAGAGGAGCCGTCTGATCAGGGTCTACTCTGTTTGCTAATAGAATTTGATAGATCTGTTTCTATGCTTTCTAAAATGTCTACAATGTTCCATCTTCCATATTTCTTTATAACTATTTTGTCAATGAATATTCAGTAGGCATTGAAATTTGCAGTAAACTTAGAACAGGGAAAGGGTTAAACGCTAAAGTACCTGTCAAAGCAGTGAAGTATATTTATTATGCCATAAGACACAAGGCCACACTGGAGCTTGACAGCTGCCATCGATAATAATAGGTAGACTCAAGTGAGCATTTGTGTGCCTCGGGATTAAGAAGGTCAGAGCTGTGTAAATACCTACAACCGAGCGAGCCATTCACAGGCCATGATAGAGTAGGCGAGTGTAAACATACCCACTACCTGATTAACTAATGTGACACGAGAGGTCAAGCGATGACATAGGATTTTGAAGGAGCTGAAATTGTGACACGAAACTGCAAAGCATGACAAATCTTGCAACCATAGATCATGACCGACCTTGTCATTTCTATACACTTTTATCTGGCAGAAATCAATTTTATTTAATTGCTACATTTTGTATTTGTGACTTACAGCTAATCACTTTGGCATCATCTGGCCATCTTTCATTTGTCTGTTATATATGGTCCACTTATTATTATTTAACATTTTAGCTAATTAATTAATACTCATGCCAAGCTAAACGCATTCTTAATCTTTAAAATTACATGTACATGTAGTTAAATATAAAATTAAACGGTTGAAGAATCAGATCTAACAAGTTGCATATATATATGCAAACAGCAGACTCTGATCAGACATCTCTCGTAACTGGAGCTGTCAGATTTGGGTCTGCTCTATTTGCGAAGGTGCAAAAATGTGGATTTAATAAAGAATCCTGTTTTGTAAGGGTTTTTCAAACTCGGAATATAGATATGTCATATTAAGTAGAAAATCGTCATATTAAGTAAAAATTGCAATTCAGGACAATTGCAGATTGTCCTAGGACAGAATGCGATTGCAGTCTGACCTAGACCAGATTCCATTTGCTATCAGTATCCTAGGACAGTCAGCGATCCATCTATTACAGATTCCGATCACAATCTGTCCTAGAATAGATTGCGATCAGAATCTGTACTAGTAGAATCTCTGATTGTCCTAGTAGAATCATTGATTATCCTAGGATAGATTAGGAATGTTTTGTTAACCCATTCAAAATCATATCATTAAGATATAGGATAGGATTCAGTACTAATTAGAATCGCAGATTGTCCTATGATAAATTGGGACCGGAATCTGTATTAGTAAAATCGCCAATGTTCCTACATGTAATAGAATCAATTATCCTGGGATAGATTTCAATCAGAGTCTGTCCTAAGTAGCATCATTGATTATCCTAGGACAGATTGGGATCGAAGTCTGTCCTAGGAGAGATTACAAAAATTTTGTCAATTTCTAATGTAATATTTACATGTACATATACAAGAATTATTGAGTAATAAGAATTTTGTTTCCCCCTGCCAGCAGCATATTCATGCCCAAGTTTTGCCTCTATATTATTTCATGAGCAAACACAGCAGACCTTGATCAGACAGCTCCTACAAGATCTGTCAGATCCTGGTCTACACCATTTGCAAAGGCATGAAAAAACATTTAAATTTAGGAAAGGTTTAATGCAAGTTTGATAATTTTAAATTAGACTGACATAGTAGCAGATAGTCTAGATCCTGATTGGTGCTGTTTGGTCTTGGTCTGCATTTTTTGCCTAAGTTTGTGTTTCACAATACAGTAAAATCCCGCTAATTAATACGACCATCAAAAATGGGCATAATTCTGGGTTGCAGAGGCAGGTGGTAGCTTAGTGCAGGATGAAAGTTATGCAGAAAGCTCCTATAGGAGCTTTCTGCATAACTTTTGTCCTGCATTAAGCAACCACCTGCTTTAAACGATGCCAGTGGCTGTTTATTAAGTGGTCGCATTAGCGGGGTTTTACTGTACTTAGGTTAATTGGGGTATGCCCTATGCCTGGTATGAGGTACATATACATATATAGCGGAGAGGAAACTGAGGAAGGAATTGAAGTCCTTTCAATTGTATTATATTGATTTTCCCAGACAATTCATGACTTTTAAGAGCATTGAAATTTACTGTTATTCTTTCCCTGATAGAGAAGCCTTTTCATGCATTTACAAACAAACATAGTAAGACCCAGATTAGATGGTGCCTGTGGAAATTGTCTGATCAGGATATTCTCTGTTTGCTTGTGGAATAATACAGATATGATTTGCCTATAGATGGAATAATACAAATCTGATTCTACAGTTTCTTTGATAGCCAAATATTCCTGTGTTTATATGCCATTATAAACTTCATCTTATTATACCCCAACAAACAAAGTTGGGGGGTGGGGGTGTATATTATACATGTAGGAGTCACCTTGTCGATCTGCTGGTCGGTTGGTCTGTTGACTTTTGTTTCCGCGTGGTTTCTCAGTAACCGCTAACTAAGATTCAATGAAACTTGACATGATGCTTTATCATAAGGAGGACATGTGCATCTAATTATAATTTTCCAGCTCAGTGATTTCCTTACAGAGTTATGCCCCTTTGTTAAATTATTCTTTGTGTTGGTTGGTCTGTTGACTTTTGTTTCCATGCAGTTTCTCAGTAACCTCTGACTAGAATTCAATGAAACTTGACATGATCCTTTATCATAAAGAGGACATGTGCATCCAATTATAATTTTCCAGCTCATTGATTTCCTTACAGAGTTATGTCCCTTTGTTTAAAACTTGTGTGTTGGTATGTCTGTTTACTTTTATTCCGTACGGTTTCTCAGCGACTGCTGACTGCAATTGTACGAAACTTGACATAATACTTTATCATGAAGAGAAGATGTGCATCCAATAATAGTTTTGCAGTTTACTTATTTATTTACAGAGTTATGCCCCTTTGAATTTTGGTCTGTTTGTCAGTCTGTTGACTTCTTTTCCGCACAGTTTCTCAGCAATGTACTGCTCACTGGAATCGAATGAATCTTGACATGATGCTTTGTCATAGAGAGGACATGTGTATCCAATTATAGTTTTCCAGCCGATTGATTTTTTCCAAAGAAATGCCCTTTGTTTAAACTTTTATGTTGGTCTGTCTGTTAACTTTTATTCTGCGGGGTTTCTACATGTAAGTAACAGCTGACTGGAATCCAATGAAACTTGACATGATGCTTTATCATAAAGAGGACATGCACATCCTGTTGAAGTTTTCCAGAGGAGCCGTCTGCTGATCTGAGTCTAGTCTGTTTTCCAATATGTGAATGGGCGTTAATATGAGTGGAAATGTTATACTCATTAGGAGATAGTCATATATACTCATATTGGAGATTAGATCATTCTGATGAGTACCAGCAAGATATAGAAAGTGTTTGACACTTAACCCATTCCCTTAAAGGCTATTTTTAGATCCAACAACTTTGAATAAATCTACTAAAAAGGAGCATTAACTAGAGAAAAGGAAAATTTTAGAAGTTTGTAGTTTGAAACCATTGTGATAAATAGAGCATGTGCTCCTATAGGAGCAAATGCTCTATTTATCACAATGGTTTCAATAGGTGATTGTTTACAGAGGCGTAGAAAGGCATATTTATGGATAAAAGGGTTACGGTTGCCTTAATACTACAGTACGTAGTCAACATGTACTTGTAATATCTTATATATATATAGCTCTGGTTGACCTATAATTGCTCCATAAATATTCATATACATGTAAGAAATAATGACTGTAAATGACATCATGAATATTAATTGTCTGAATTTTTATAATGGCACAAATAAACACAGGGTATTTTTTTGCAGTGGCAAAAACTGTAGAATCAGATCTAAATAATTCCATAAGCAAACAGATTAGACCCTGATCAGACAGCTCCTACATGTTCATTGGACCATCTGATATGGGGCTGCTCAGTGTTTGCAAAGGCACTCTGAGGTCGTCAAAAGTCGTCAATATGAGGGAATGGGTTAATGTAAGAATTTGCTGCTACATGAATATTCATTGACTGAAGTTTTATAATTACACATTAACAAAGAAAATTTTGACTTGGAATCAGATCTATATTATTATTCCATAATCAAACAAAGCAGACCCTGATCTTGGTCAACTATGTATGCAAAGGTGCCAAACATCGTCTAGAAAGTAATAGAGTACTTAGCATGCAATACAGACAATGATCAAACTTCTCCTCCAAGAGCAGTTTGAACTCCAGGATCTAAACTGCCTGTTAGGATAAATAGGGTGTCTCTTAACCCATTCCCGCATAGGCTGTTTTTAGATCCAACCTCTTTGAATAAATCTACCGAAAAGGAGCATTAACCAGAGGAAAGGATTTTTTTTAGATGTGTGTAGCGTTGAAACCATTCTGATAAATAGAGCATTAAATTTTGCTCCTGTGGAACAATTTATCACAATGGTTTCACAAAGTGACTTTTACAGAAGCGTCAAAAGGCGTCAATATGTGGGAATGGGTTAACCTTTTAGTCTATAAATATGCCTTTATAAGCCTAAGTTGCAAGCAGAGTAGACCAAGATCAGATTGCAGTTATAGGATCTGTCTGATCTGGGTCTACTCTGTTTGCTGATAAAATGATACTGATATGCTAGTACAGTTTCTGCTATGGCCCAAAATTCCTGTCTTCTTGTACAATTATAACAAATTAATCTAATTAATCATGATATTCATTATGTCAAATTATTTCTTACATTAATATTCATGGAGGAAAAGGTTTAACTCTCTTCAGTATTTAAACCTTCCAACACTGAATTTAAAAAATGGACTATTCTAAAATTGAAACAGCTCAAGCTTACCGTGAATATTCATGGATTTTTTAAAAAAGTAAAATAGTGCAGATCCTTCAAAGGAGCCCTCTCATCTGGGTCGACTCTACACTGTTGGCAAAGGACTTGTGACTTGTTTCTTGCACTGAAGGGGTTAAAAGTGTACATATTTACTAGTGGGCTTGTGGCAGGTGTCAAAAACAGTTTATTGTACTGAAATTACCTGTAGGAGGTCCGTGGCAAGTTGTAGAACAAATCTTGTGGCAGGACCATTTAACTGTTTGTCTGTAAAGTACAAGTAATTGTTGTCTGCAAAAATTCTCGTTGATTAACCCTTTCCATGTTCTATGTTTATTCCAAATTTCAATACCTAGTGAATATTCATGGACAAAACAGTTATAATGAAATATGGAAGGTGGAAAATCACAGCCATTTTAGAAAGTAAAGAAACAGATCTTTCAAATTCCACTAGCAAACAGAGCAGACCCTGATCAGACGGCTCCTCTAGGATCCGTATGATCTGGGTCTACTCTGTTTGCAAATGCGTGAAAACATGTTTATATGAGGGAAAGGGTTAAAAGAAAATGTCTTAAATTTCTTTTCAGATTTGGCAGTTTTTCAGAAAGTTTGAATCTAGATGAAATATAGAATTACTTTAGCATCTTATCTGGATCCAAAATATTTGTATTTTACCCTTTCCCTGTTGAATATTTATGTAAGAAATAATGATATCATGAATATTGAATACAGTAAAAACCTCTCTATAACGACCACTAAATTGTGTTAATTAGCTGGTATTTAGAGCAGGTGGCTGCTTAAAGCATTGGGTGAAAGTAAAACAGAACGCTCCTATAGGTCAGCGTTCTGTTTTACTTTCACCTTGCTTTAAGCAGCCACCTGCCTTTAACACAAAATAATTGGTGTAATTTAGTGGTCGTTATAGAGAGGTTTTACTGTTGATAAATTATGTACCGGTACCCATGAGTTACAGATATTTGTAGAAAGTGTACAGTTAGATCTATTGTAAATTCCTATTAGAGCCATCTGATCTTGGACTTCTCTGTTTCTAAAGGTGTGAAAAAGGGTTTAAGTCCTATAGGAGCCATTCTGATCTGGGTCTTCGCTATTTGCAAATGCTGGAAAGGGCGTTTATATGAAGGAAAGAGTTAAATTGCATACCAGAGCAATTGACATCCAGAGCAACACCAAGTAACTTGGTGTCATGTCAGGATCCTTAATGTTTGATGGACTTAATTATCATATGCATTTAACCCTAAAATTACTCCATGAATATTCATGTACAATGTAAGAAATAAATGACATCATGAATATTTATTAATTAGATTCAATATTTGTAATGACACATGGACAGGAATATTTAGCCATAGTAGAAACTGTAGAATCATGCTAAATTTCATAAGCAAACAGTGCAGACACGGATCAGATGACTCATAATAGGAGCCATCTGATCTAGATCTACTCTGTTTGCAAAGTCTAAGAAAGGTGTACATGTATTTATGGAGTAAAGGGAGAATTTTTGAGATGTGTATGTACTAAAAGTACATTTTTATGCCCCCCAACGGCGGGCATAATAATTAGTAAACGCATTGCTCGTCCTTTCGTCTGTCCCAAATTTTGTGTCCCTTCTGTAACTTTTTTATCTGTGAATAGATTTCAAAATAACCTAGCTGGCACAAATGTTCACCACACAAAGTTGTGTTCAACTCCCTGGTCCCTAGGTCAAAGGTCAAGGTCATCCTTCAGGGTCAAAGGTCGGGGCATAAGTGTTTCACATACACACTCTTGTTTCTTCCATTTCTTACAAAAAAGTGTGAAGGGTTTTGATCCTGAAGAGAAGCTTTTTTAGTTGACATCTCATCTCACCTGGATTTAAACTGATCTATAGTGTTGAAAGAGTTCAGAAGACAAACTTGTTCATTTGATAAAGATATGCTCAACACTTTCCCTTTTAACCCATTCCCAGGACTTAGGCTATTTTTAGACCTAACCTCTTTGATTAAATCTACCAAAAAGGAGCATTGTAAATAGAGAAAAGAAATTTTTCGGAATTGTGTAGTTTTGAAACCATTGTGATAAATAGAGCATTTGCTCCTGTAGAGCAAATGCTCTATTTATCACAGTGGTTTCACAAAGTAACTTTTACAGAAGCATCAAAAGGCGTCAATATGCGGGAATTGGTTAAATACATGTATAATTATTCATGTCATGCCATCTATTATAATTTCATAAGCAAACATATACTTGCATAGCAGACCCTGATCAGACAGCTCAGGACTGTAGGGGCCGTCTGTTCTGGATCTGCTCTGTTTGCAAAGGTGTAGAAAGGCGTATTAATGGAGTAATGGGTTAAATAGATTGTATTATATTAGTATTTTACGGGTCGAGTTGATCTGCTTTGCCTCAGGGTGCAGGTGCACAGTTGTAAAGCGCATTCCATTTAGATTTTATTGCCTTGCTTTATTATTTCTCAGCCATTTTCTTGACAAGTACTGATAATAGCTCTAAATTTTGGCCAGATCATGAAATTTCTTACCCCTTTCCTTGGAATTTGTTACATGTACTGATGATGTAGTTCTGTTTCTCTCTCAAAAATAGCTACATAATGTTGAAATTCTACCTTCCATATCTTATTATTACTACATTGTATTTTGTCGATGAATATTCAGTAGGTAATGAAAGTTGGACTAAATATTAAGAACTGGGAAAGGGCTAATTTAATCATCATTAATGTAAGAAATAATGACATGAGTATGAATATTATTATACAATTACAATGTACCGGTACATTGTAATCTTAAATCTTATGAAGGTATTATAAATTATGAACATAGGATATTTTGGCCATGCATGGCAGACAATGTAAAATCAGAACTGTAGAATTCTATAAGCAAACAGAGCAGAGTCTGCTAATAGACTCTAGCAGTGGCATCTTATGTGAGTCTACTACAGTCTTTGCAAAATGTCAAACGGTGTCCATACCTGGAAAAGGCGTAACCTTTTCCTTCATATAAACACCATTCCATGCCTTTTCAAACAGAATAAACCCAGATCAGACAACTCATGTAGGATAAATTATGATGCCTTCAAGTTGCTTGGTGTCTGACATCGACCTGGATCTAAGCTGTTTGCAAGAGTGACCAAGTTGCGTTTGGCACGATTATGGTTGAACCTTTTTCCTGAACCCATATTTAGTCTAATTTTCAATTATACTTACTGAATATTCATGGCAAAGTGGTTATAATGAAATATAGAAGATGGAACATTGTAGCCATTTTAGAAAGCAAAGAAGCAAACGATCAGATTCCATTAGCAAACAGAGCAGACCCTGATCAGACAACTCCTATAGGAGCTCTCTGATCTGTGGCTACTGTTTTAAAAAAAATACAAATGGGTGAAATAGCATTTATATGAGGGAAAGGGTTCAAGGTTGAAAAGTGCATTCATGATTCTTTTCCATTATAAGTCTTGTCTGAAATAAAAGTTTGTATGTATTTCTTAAGTGTGACAGTTTGGCAGGATTATGACATGTGACACCATATTTTAGATAATTACCTTAACCTTGTGAATTCATGGAAAGGTTGAGGCAGAATATGCTAACAGTGTACCCAGATCAGTCGGGGCTCCTCCTGCACCCAAGGAGCCCTCTGAACTTGGGTCAGTATTATTTATGATAGGGAACATGCAATCTTTTTAAGTTTTTGCATTAAGAATGCATTAAAAGCTGTTTAAGTGCAGTCCGATCTTGAAAATATGCATTTCAAGGGTTTTAACCCTTTGAATGCTGAATTTTACAAAGTGGAATGGTTAATCATTGTTTGATGATGGGGTCCTTTTCATTTTAAAGGATTGAATGTGTTAAGGAACAGTGTAGACCCTGATTAGAGGGTTTCTCCTGGAGTTACCTGTGTTGATTTTGGTCTACCTTGTTTTCAAATGCCAGGTGCGTTGTTTCCTGCATTAAAAGGATTTTAAATGTGTCATCAAAAGTTTTACTTGCATTGCCTTGCCACTCTCTGTCATTTATACTGTCGACGGCTCAGACGACTGGCCCCGTTTCAGCCATTAAAGCGTTTGTTGTGGCACTTTTAAGGGCTGTTTGAATAATGTGAAAAATATAATTTGTGTTGAAATTAAAGACTTGAGCAGTAATGACTTAGATAACTAGTAAACTGTGTTAATTTAGATTCATGATTGTGTAATATGGTTTCTTCAACAAAACATAGCTATGTAAAAAAATAATATTGTCTGAATGTTTTTTATTTAAACCCTTTCATTTTATATAAACACCTTTTCACACACTTGCAAATGGAGTAGACCCAGATCAGACGACCCCTATAGGAGCTCAGTCTGATCAGGGTCTGCTCTGTTTGGTTTTGGCATGATACAGATCTGATTCTACAGTTTTTGTCAATTTTGCAACACATTTCCTGGAAAAGTTTGTATTGTAGAAATTTAGCTTATGAATATACATGATGTCATAATAGTCATTATATTTCTTACATGAATATTGAACAGGCCAAATATATTGTTTGATACACAGATTATATATTTATCAAAAGGACACTATAAAATGTGAAATTCAATAGCTCATGTTTTTAACCCTTAGTTATCATGCTTAACCCTTTACTCCATAAATACACCTTTTTACGACTTTGCAAACAGAGTAGATCCAGATTAGACAGCTCCAGGAACCATCTGATCAAGGTCTGCTCTGTTTTCCATGGCCAAAATGTCCTGTGTTCATGGCTCATTATAAAAAAAATTAAACTAATTAATATTCATGATGTTTTTATTTCTTTCATGAATATTCATGGAGTAAAGCCTACTAAGCATGACCTGACACATTTGACTTGATGATTTCTAAAGAGCTTGGATGGTTCTGAAAGTTACAACAGGTTGTAGTTTGGAGCAGATTTTTTTTTTTACTGTAGACTAATTAAGGGGTTAAACCTTTACTCCATGAATATTCATGTAAGAAAGAATGACATCATGAATATTAATTAGATTGATTTTAATAATGGTACATGAACATAAGAATTGTTTTACCATAGCAGAAACTGTAAAATCATATCTATATTATATCATAACCAAACATATATAGAGTAGACCCTGATCAGAGGACTCCTTTATATACTGGAGCCGTCTGATCTGGGTCTACCATGTTTGAAAGGGCATAGAAAGTAAAGGGTTAATACAGAGCTCAGGTAGAGTTTGATGAAGCTTTAAAGTTTTATTCAGCAAGCATAGTGTTGATTTGTTATCTGATGTGCACTCAAAAGTAATTGTAAGTTTGAAATTTAAGCCCTTACAATGCTGACTTTTCAAATGGACTATTCCAAAATTCAAACAGGTTAAGCTTATGGTAAATATTAAGGGATTCTTCTAAAGAAAATTGTGAATGTAGCAAGACAAACAGTGCAGACCCAGATGAGAGGGCCTCTAGGAGCCCTACATCTGGGTCTACACTGTTTGCTAAGGACATTAGTGACTCATGTCCTGCACAGTAAGGGTTAAAGAAAACGGCTGGATATTACCATTGTGTACTTGGTTCAGTTATTTTTTATGCCCTCACTTCAAACTCAATCAAGTTGGTCGATATATTTTTTTAGGTTTGTCTGCCAAAATGTAAACAATTACATGTAGTGGGAAAATTCCCCCAAAGTACATGTATACAATTTGATGGTATTCATTATAATATGTAATTGGATCTTTTTAATTCTTTCCTGCATATAAATGCCTTTTCACGCATTTGCAGAGTAGACCCAGATCAGATGGCTCCTATAGGATCAGGGTCTGCTCTGCTTGCTAATGGAATGTGATAGATCTCTTTAGTGTCTAAACTGGCTACCTGTTATAAGTTTCATAAACAGGGGAGATACTGCTGTCTAAACTGGCTACCTGTTATAAGTTTCATAAACAGGGGAGATACTGCTGACAAATCTGAACAATGTCTTTAGAAGTTTTGACTCACTGCCGTCTTATTTCTTTTTTTTCTTCAGGATTACCCCAGCTTCTGTTTGCTAATCGTAAGGATATCCGTCTGGTGGATGTCAACCCCAATGGCAAGCCATTCAATGTTTCCGTGCTTATCAGCAACCTGGATGATGCTGCTGCTGTTGACTTCATGTACAGTGAGGGTTACATCTTCTGGACGGATATCAACATGGAGATGATCAAAAGAGCCTCCGTCGTTGACAATGTAGTCCAGTCTTCCATAGGAATTATTACAACAGGACTTGTCTCCCCAGATGGACTAGCATGTGATTGGATGGGCAAGAAGCTTTATTGGACAGATGCGGAAACGAACCGAATAGAGGTCTCCAACCTAGATGGTTCTCATCGGCGCGTCCTGTACTGGCAAAATCTCGACCAACCAAGAGCAATCGCCCTGGATCCATTTAGCGGGTATTTTATACATTAGTATTTATTTAAATTGATAGTTTACAATCTAAAACCAAGAACTTTAGAAGTCAGAAGATATAGAAATTATAACCGAAATTATTGCTCTTATTGTAATTAAACAGTGGATAGACACATACTTCTATTAACCCTTTCCCTGTTTAACCCATTCCCTTATATTGATGTCTTTTGACGACTCTGTAAAAGACACTTTGTGAAACCATTGTGATAAATAGAGCATTTGCTCCTATAGGAGCAAATGCTCTATTTATCACAATGGTTTCAAACTATAAAATTCAAAACATTTCCTTTTCTCTAGTTAATAGCCTATGAGGTAATGGGTTAACCTTTTACTTCATGAATATTCAAGTTAGAAGTAATGATATCATGCATATTAATTAGCTGTATACATGTATTTAAAATAACATGTGAACATGTGAATATTTAGCTAAAACAGAAAGTGTAGAATAAGATGCCCCCCGCCGGCAAACAGGAAATAGATGAACGACACTCCTGAAAAGGGGAGACACATTACAACTCACTATGATAATGCTTCTGACCAAATATCAAATCCTTCCACCTTACACAAGCCACAAAATCCTTGACAAAAATTTTGGACGTACGCACGGACGGACGGACAAGGGTAAAACTTTAAATGCCCCCGCCGCCTAAAGGCGGGGGCATAAAAACATCTCTATCAGGTAAAGGGAACTTAAGTTGATCTGTTTTTCAATAACCTCAAGTATTCAGACACCCAATCTCGTCTCCCATTATTATAAGAATTCAGATTCATAATGAATATTCCTTATGCAATTATATTTTATATGAATATTCATCCAGTTAGTAGAATTGAAATAAAGCTTTTGGCTTAGCGTAGACGAGCTTTGCACCTGCTTTTGTTTCTCTTGTCCAAAATCAAATATGGTGATACATTGAAATCTGGAAAGAGACTTTTATACTTGAAACCTGTTACCAATTTTACACTCCCTCCAAAAAAATATATGCAAAAATTGAAACTTCCAAGAGAATTGAGATTTGTTGATTAATTAAAAAGATTAATGATTTTCTGGCTCATAATTTAGTGATTGTCGACAGAACATGCAATTCATAGTGTAAAGTGCTTCCTTTGAAGTTGTTTTTAGTTTCCTGGAACCTTCTACCCTTACTCTGCCTGGAAAATTTTAACCCTTCTGCTGCTGAATACAACTGGGCTTGCATTTACAACCAGCTTGGATCCATATGAGATGCCAAGTAATATAGAGTCCCATCAGGATCAAAGCTGTTTGCCACTCAGTCAACTTAATTCCACAAAAGCTTGAATGAATCAGATTTTTTCTGTAACAGATTTGAGTTGAAGCAGACATAATTGTTACAGCAGGAGAAGAGACAACACTTAGCATCGTGATATGGATCATGCTCATTTGTGCAAACAGTTTGGATCTTGATCTAAATAGAAATCAAAATGCACAGAATCAATAAAATGGAACATGGAAAAGGGCTTCTTTTCACTGTTGTGGAAACTGTATAATCAGATATATAAATTTCTATTATCAAACAGAGCAGACCCTGATCAGATGGCTCCTATAGGAGCCATCTGATCTGGGTCTACTCTGTTTGCAAATATGTGACAATGCATTTATATGAAGGAAAGAGTTAAATCATATTGTCAGATCATGTTTTCGAATGGAATGGAATATCTATTTTGAAATAGATGTCGACAACAACTTCATGTTTTCAAGGGACTAATGCTTATCCTTTTTGCATGCTATACTAGTTGTAATTTCATGATTACCTAGCTATGCAAACAGTGTGTAACCAGATGTGATGCCAAGGAACTAATAGGGCATCTCAGCAGGATACAAACTGTTTAATACTCTTGTTTGTTTGCTTGAGGGGTAATGAAAGAAACGTCAACAATGAGAATCTCAGCAAATAACAATGGTTGTAGTAAGCTAGTGTTGAAAGGGTTAGTTTTGTCATCACTCTTGATCCATTCTGGGTAGTTAGATATCTGATAAGGATCTAAACTGTCCCATACATGGATGATGAAAGATTTAAAGTGTGATTTTGTATTATCCGGTTTGAAATACGTTACTACTTTAATTACTTGAAGTATTTGGACAGATAAACTTAGGCTATATCATAGTTTAGATCCTAATTAAACTGCTCCTGAAGGAGTAGTTTAATTATGGTCTACACTATTTGCTACTATGTCAGTGTAATTTAAAGTTATCAAGATGGTGCCAGCTTTTCGAACGGGTGGAGAGGGGAGGTTGGGTGTTGAAATATTTAGAGTAAATAGGCTAGTGCTATTGTTAATAGCATGAAACCTGTTACTAGGCGTGAAAAAGAATGATAACGACTTTTACGTCAAGGATTTTCATCAGCTTCATAGGAAATTAATTTTCTAGAAACAGGTAATACAGAAGAAAATAGACATCCGCTTTATTGCAGGCCTAACCTTTTACTCTATAGATACATGTATGCCTGTTTACTACTTTGCAAACAGAGTAGACCCAGATTAGACATTGCCCCTGTAGGGGCCATCCAATAAGCAGAGCTCCAGATAAGAATTGCATAAATTAAAATATTTTCAAGTATAACTTCTTTATTTGTCCACCAAACCCTATGCTGTGACCACTCTTTAGAATCGTCTCTTTGAGACGATTCTAATGAGTGGTCAGAGCATAGGGTTTGGTGGAGAAATGACGATTTTAGTATTTGAGTACGCACCGTTATCTGTAGCTCTGAAATAAGGGTCTGCTGTGTTTGCTTATGATATAATATAGATCTGAAATTCTACACTTTCTGCCATGGCTAAAATTCCTGTGTCCATGTGCTATTATAATAATCTAATTAATATTCATGTCCTTTTTCCTTCAATGAATATCTATGGGGTAAAAGGTTAACCTTTTACTTCATGATTATTCTTGTAAGAATTAATGACGTCATGAATATTAATTAGGTGAATTTTTATAATTGCACATGAACACCGAAAGTTTAGATCATGTCACAGATTGTAGAATCAATCTATTTTATTTCATAAACAAGCAGAGCAGACCATAATCAGATGGCACCTGTTGGAGCGATTCTGATCTGTGTCTACTCTGTTTACAAAGGTGTTACAAGGTGTATCTATTGAGTAAAGGGTGAATGTTTTCTATGGTCTATATCTGACATAGGTTTCATCAGCATGCCCTTCCCAGGTTTTACCAAAGTTTTCTGTCTCATGACAATAATTCATTTTGCGATGGATGACTTTAAGTAGAGGATAAAAATTATTGTGTTGGTACCTAGGACAATGAATAGCTAGCTTTGAATATTAAATGGGTCATGGTTAAGGTCAAGTTCACTTTCAGTAATACTAACAATTCTTAAATTAACTATTTGTAAATGTATTCAGGATTTTGAAATACACTATGAGACAAAAACAAAGATGAAAATCTTGTTTCAAATGAGTATTTGCACATCTGCTGTAGTTACTACTACATGTACATACAGCCTGATACAGGTTTCTATGTGTTTTAGTGGTATTCAATTTATATGTACAGTTGAACTTCGGTAACTCGAACTTCAAGGGACCATACAAATTAGTTCTAGATAACAGAAGTTGGAGTCATCCGGTTTCGAATCTGAACAATTTCTCAAGGCCACAGCTTAACCCTTTCCCTGTTCTATGTTTATTTCCTCTATATTCCTCCTCTAGGAGCCGTCTGATCTGGGTCTACTCTGTTTTTGCAAATGCGTGAAAAAGCGTTTATATGAGGGAAAGGATTAATACAGGTCTAAAGTAATGCTGAAAGCTCCTGTAGGAGCTTACAGCATTACTTTAGACCTGTATTAAGCTGTCACATGTCTTTCTAGATATCTATGTAGGGATATATTATTAGAGCAATTCTGTATTGTAAGTTTTGGAAGGACTGAACTTTTTGTTCGAGTTATCCTGATGTTCGAGTTATCCGAGTTCAAGATATCGAAGTTCAACTGGATATATGTTAAATCAAGTTATACTGGTTTAGGTAATATAAAATGGATTAATGTGGAAGACATTTGTATTTGATCATTTAATTGATAGAGATACAAAGGAATCATCTGAACAGGGTCTTTTCTGTTTGCTTATAGAATATTCAGTATTATAGATCTCAGGTTCTGCAATGGCCTCCAAAGAATTATGTGTATTTCATTGAGCATTCTGAGTCTCAGAAAATATACTAACAGCCTTCTTGTCGCAAATTATCCTTTCTTTTCACAAATCTTAAACACTGAGGATGTCACAGAATTTAGATATCAGAGATAATTTCAGTATGATCTGTATCTGAAATGTTTGCAAGTGTTGAAAATTCCTACAGCATCATGCTGCAGGTTAAGAATGAAGGAACAGTGACAGAAAGTCTGAATATTTTTAATCAATGCTTTGGCATGTTAGCTAGGTGGGAATGTGACAAGATCCCATTGACAAATGGCAGAAATATTGACGCTAATGTATTTGTTCATGATCAAGCAAAGCACGAGCTCATCTTAACCCATAACCTGCTGAATAATTAAAACTGGCTCCTCCCCCTATGAATATTAATTAAAGAAAAAGAATGTGTCAAAATTTATTACTAAAGAAAATGATTTTTATGACAAACAGTTCATATTCTGATCAAAGGTCTTCCCTGAATAACCCTTTGATCTGGGTGTGAACTGTTTACAAACTGGTCTTTAATACTCAGTTGGCACATGTAAAGGTTTAATTTTGTCATGAATTGTGATAACAGATTCACCCTTGGACCTTGGCATTAGGGCATTAAACTCCTTGCGGTGTAGCAGTCAGTATTATTGCAGCTGTTCTATTAACCCTTTCCCTGTTCTATGTTTATTCCAAATTTCAATACCTACTGAATATTAATAGACAAACAAGTTATAATGAAATACGGAAGGTGGAACATTCCGGCCATTTTAGAAAGCGAATAAATAGATCTATCAAATTCCATGAGCAAACAGAGTAGACCCTGATCAGACGGCTCCTATAGGAGCCGTCTGATCTGGTTTGAACTCTGTTTGCAAATGCGTGAAAAGGCGTTTATATGAAGGAAAGCGTTAATGTTTGCAAGGGTGTAAAAGGTGTATCTGTGAAGGGCTCCAGAAATTTTCGAATTCCAACCGGTCCAGGCAGACATTTCACCACAGAACTGTGGCGAAAACTAAATTGACAATCACAATCATGCGAGTTAGTTTTGAAGGCTTTGAAAGAAAAGCAAGAAAACTAATTTCTATTTAAAATCTTACATGATTAATTTCATACATTATGGTTTAGTTCATGAAGCATATTTTTCGTCAGAAAGACAAAACTATCGCTGTTTTTCCTTTCTCTCCAGCCAAATGAGCTAGGAATGATAACTCTTGGTAGAGTTCTGTAGCGCTGTGAAAGTGTATCCCGAATAACTAATAAATTAGTAACGCACTGTCTTGCGTCATGTTTTTGTTTTGTTTTATATTAGCTGCGTTGTGCTGCTTCTAGCCACTAAAATATTAAAATGAGTAAATTCCCAATTATTACTCATGAAAAACTGATTGCCTGATGCAAAGATGTTATTTTTCAGTGAACTTTCTGCCATAATAAAGGTTGTATTTGTTTGGATAAGCATAAATACTTCATTTTCAATATAAAAAATACTGTAATTAAGCAGCGTTTCACCAATTTTTCTACGGACTGTTTGTTACCTGAGGTACAAGTTAGGTAGATAATTACGACATAAATTTCAGCATAAGAAACACATCTTATCAATATTAAATGGTTGAGCATCTTGCTGCATGAATGATATACAGTAAAACCCTGCTAATGCGACCACATAAAAGAGGTATAATTCTGGGTGCTAGATGCAGGTGGTAGCTTAATGCAGGACAAAAGTAATACAGAAAGCTCCTATAGGAGCTTTCTGAATTACTTTTGTCCTGCATTAAGCAACCACCTGCTTATAAAGACACACATGTGTATTTATTAAGTGGTCGCATTAGAGGGGTTCTACTGTATACCGGTAATATTAATGATGCCAAAAGAGCAACTGGACCGATTAATCCATGACTGACTTGGGCATTTGATCCCTTGACATGTTTATGATGGGGCAATTACGAAATGCAAACAGTACTTTTAGTTAATAGACTGATGATTTTTAGATAGGTGTTGTTTGCTTCAAATTTTGGGACCAATTTTTTCTCAAATTCTGTCAAATTAATAAACGTATATTTTGCAATATAAGAGTTACATGTATAGCTCGAACAATTTGACCTGGACCCTCACCTTTAAGCAAAATACATAATGAGAGAGATGACGTTGTATAAATAAAACTCCGCCGGTAAATCGTGAAGTCTATTCTCGCTGAAATTAACCCGTGCATATGTAAACCATACACTAACGAGTGTGTCCATGCTTACTGAGCCACGTGCCGAGGATAAATCCGTGCAATGTTACGGATTTTTATTTATGCAAATTAAGTAGGTCAGGGTCCAGGTCAAATTGTTCGAGCTATAGTAAATGAGCAGTAGTTTTAGAGCATACATGTACATGGAGTTTTGTTTGACTTCTAAAGTGTATATTTTATATTTTCAGATACATGTTCTGGACAGACTGGGGAGAAATTCCAAAGATTGAACGTGCAGGCATGGATGGAACATTGAGTACACGCTCAGTTGTTGTCAACGATAATATCTTTTGGCCAAATGGTTTGACCCTCGACTATGCGGAGGAAAAAATCTACTGGGCAGATGCAAAAATGAGTTTCATTTACAGTTGTAACTTTGACGGGAGGCAGCGTAGAGAAGTGACCAGCAGTAGCCTCCAACACCCATTTGCTCTTACTCTCTTTGAGGAGAAGTTGTACTGGACAGACTGGCAAACAAAGTCGATTCACTCGTGCAACAAAGACACAGGTGATGAGATGAGGGTAGTACTGAATGATATACATTCCCCTATGGATATCCATGTGTTTGGTCAAGATCGACAGAAATCAGGTAATTTGACATGCAGCCTTTAACCCATTACCTCATAGGCTATTTTTAGATACAACTTCTTTGAATAAGTCTACCGAAAAGGAGCATTAACTAGGGAAAAGGAAATTTTTTGAATTTTTTGTAGTTTGAAACCAATGTGATAAATAGAGCATTTGCTCCTATAGGAGCAAATGCTCTGTTTATCACAATGGTTTCACAAAGTGACTTTTACAGAGTCGTCAAAAGTCGTCAATATGAGGGAATGGGTTAAACCCTTTCCTTCATATAAACACTTTTCTACCATTTACAAACAGAGAAGACCCAGATCAGACGGCTTCTAGAGGAGCAGTCTGATCAGGGTATGCTCTATTTGCTAATGGAATCTGATAGTTCTGTTTCTTTAGTTTCTGAAATGGCTACTGACTGTTCCACCTTCCATATTTCATTATAAAGTTCTATTCTGTCCATGAATATTAAAGTAGGTATTGCAATTTGGAATAAGTATAGAACAGGTAAAGGGTTAATTATTTACCTAATTAATGCAAGACTTTGCCCATGATTAATATTAATTACATTGTAGTTTAATTCTTACGGAGATTTATGGTCATGGCAGTTAGGAATCAGATCTTTAAGATATGAGCTAATAGAGCAGACCCTAAGCAGATAAAGTCTACTCTGGATCTACTCTGTTTGCAAAAGTGTGAAAAAGCATTTGAATGAAGGAAAGGGTTAAAAAGACACTTTTAGATAATCAATTTATAAAAAGATCAAGTTTGGTATTATGGTAAAGAAGCTATACTCATATATCTATAAACAGTAATGGACCCAGGTTGTAATAGACCCTGATCAGCTTAGATTACAGTATTTGATTGGAGTCTTTAATATTTACTAGATGGTAGTCGGTGTACCATCTGCTTAACCTTTTACATGTACTTGATAAATATTCCTTTTAACCCTTCTCTTGCTGAATTTTAAAACACATTTCTCCTTCTTAAGCCATGCCCTGTTGTATAATTACGTATATCTTAACTGTGTACAAGTACATGTATATCGCTGTGCAATCACTGCTGTGGAGTGCATTGGTTGCACAATCAACTTGTAATTAGTGCAGACCGTGATGAGACAGCTCCTGCAGGAGCTGTCTCATCTGGGTCTTCACTACTTACAGGTAGGTATATTGATGCGAATAGCAAGCAAAGGGTTAACACTTTGCAAACAGAGTAGACCCAGTTCAGACAGGTCCTACAGGGTGTTTTGCTTATGGAATTATAAAGATCTGATTCTAGTTTTCAATAGGGCCATAGCTTGTTTTGTTCATAAAATTATGCCATTATATACATTAAGTGCATTAATATTCATACATACATTTTTTTTACATGAATATTCATGGTGTAAATGGTCAAACAACTGACGAGTGACAAACAGCTCAGACTCTGATCAAGCAATACTTTACACTATAACCCTTTACTTGTACAAAATTCATGAAAGAAATAACAACCTCATAAATATTTATTAGCTGAAACCAGTTATACATGAGCACAGGATTTTTTACCTTGGCAGAAACTATAGAATCAGATCTATATAATTCCACAAGCAAACAGATCAGACCCTGATCAGACGACCGCTTTAGGAGCTATCTCATCTGGCTCTACTCTGTTTGCAAGGGCGTGAAAAGACATTGATAAATATGAAGGAAAGGGATAAGCAAACACCTCATATACATAGCAAATACCTCATGTACATTATATACGAAATGTCAGAATATCCTAGTCTCCTCTCATCACATTCACTGATTGGTAAAGCTGATTACATGAGAGTCAGTTTTCGAGCATTTTGATAATTTTATTTCAAACTAATAGGGCTGCTATACTGCTCCTGAGGTAGCAGTTTGATCTGGCGCTGCACTTTGTGCTGAACAATTTCCCTGTTCAGTATTCATGTAAGAAATAATGACATCATGAATATTAATTAGCTGTCTTTCATAATGGCATATATAAACACATGAATATATTTAGTATTGGTAGAAACTGTAGAATAGGATCTAGTATATTTTCATAAGCAAATAGGGCAGACCCTGATCAGATGGCTCCTACAGAGCCATCTAAGCTGGGTCTACTCTATTTGCAAATGCATGAAAAGGTGTTGATATGAAGGAATGGATTAAGTATCTCTGGTGAATATTTTGGGTTGTTGGAAAGGGCCGATCTGTTGAGGTGTGATGTACAGCAGTTGAGAACGTAAACTTCATGTCACTGAAGCCCATAGCCCGTAAGCCCTGAGCCCGTAAGATTTTTGAACAGCTAGTCGTTTGTTTTCATGAATTCTTACAATAAATCCCTATTGATGATTGTTGTTTGTTTAACCCTTACAACGCTGACTTTTCAAATGGACTATTCCAAAATTCAAACACTGGTCAAGCTTGTGGCGAATATTTAGGGAGTCTGCTAAAGAAAAGTGTAAAATGACAAACAGTGCAGACTATGATGAGAGGGCTCCTCTAGGAGCCCTCTCATTTGGGTCTACACTGTTTGCAAAGGACATTAGTGACTCGTGTCCCACATTGTAAGGGTTAACCCCTTAATATGCATTGAAGAAATTCACAACTCTTTGCAAATAGTTTACATCCAGATCTTTACTTCGCATCTTTACTTTTCATTAGAATGAATACTGTTTCGCACTCGCATTGTGTTTTTGAAAAGAAAGGGGAATTCCTAATTCATTATTGAAGCAGAGAAAAAACTATTCTTAACTATTACATTTTTACTACAGACTAAGTTTTAATACCTTTGTTAGCAGTTTGGATCCAAATAAGGTACAAAGTAAGTGTCCCAAGTAATTTGATGCATCTTTATCAGGATCCAAACTACATGATATTCTGATCCTGATTCTGAGATCTTGAGCAAACCATCTTGATCAGTAAAGGAACGGATTTGAGAATTAAAGAAAATCATCATTTTTGCAGAAGTCAGTTTGATCAGCATGCTAAGAGCTAAACAAGCATTCATTGTAGGTGGTGAAATAGTTTCTTTAACCCTGTCAGTATTCTTGTAAGAAATAGTGATATCATGAATATTTATTTCAAGGGAAATTTTGCTTCTAGACAAAAACTGTAAAATCAGATCTATAGCATGTCAAAAGTAAACAGAGCAGACCCTGATCAGACAGCTCCTATAGGAGCTGTCTGATCTGGGTCTACTCTGTTTGCAAATGCGTGAAAAGGTGTTTATACAAGGGAAAGGGTTAATCTTGATTGAAAGTGAAAGTTAGTAGAGCATTGCAGCAACATCCGCTTACTACCGAGATGACATTGTTAATACTCAGCATGCTACAATTGAAATTATGGGATGCCGTAATGCAAGCAGTTTGGATCCCGTATGGATAAAAAGTTGCTGGGATGTTTCAGAATCCAAACTGTATGACATTTTGATCATGTAAACACAGTACTGAATGTAAACAGACAATGGTTTTGCAAGCAGCAATTCCTGAAAATGCAAAAAGGTGTTTTGATTTAGTGTTTTATGAGTTACTGGATAATCCACCTTATCCCTCCCTGTAAGATTTTGGTGACATGATAAATTAATAGTAAGATTGGGCTATAATGTTAAATAAGTGTGTATCAAAGCCTGATCACGTTACCGTGAACCTTTGTAGTTTCCTATATCAAAGGTTTAATCCTTTCTGTCATATAAACACTTGTTCATGCCATTGCAAACAGATTAGACCCAGATCAGACAGCTCCTATAGGAGCTGTCTGATCAGGGTCTACTCTGTTTGCTTATGTCTAAACCAAAAATTCCCTTGAAAATTAAGTTAAGGAATATTCTAATTGCATGAAGTGATCAATTCATGCATAAATATTCATTAGGGAAAAGGTTAAGCTTTTGGAGCACTTTTTTGTTCAGCACATAAAACATATTCTCTTCTTCAATCCTCAAAGTAAATTATTTCAACATTTTTGTTGGCAATCATAATCAGTTTTTTAAACAGAGTAGACCTTGAAATAATGCTTTTTTCCTGGGCATCTCATTGGAATGCACTTGTCATTTCAATTGATTTAGGAATTAAAGTGCTGATGATAAGCCCTTTCATGTAACATTTTCAGCACTAGAAGTAACTTTCATCTGCAAAAAGTATCATCTGTGATCAAGTTTTATGTCATATTGAAAGAGAGAGAAGAAATAACTGCAGATTCTGATGAGTGACAAACTGTGCAGGCTCTGACCAGATGTCAAATCAAGGACATCTGCTCATTAAGACCCTTTTCTCTTGAGAGTTGCTCATATAATGTCAGCTTTGAAAGTCCTGCTATTTGCAAAACTCAGTTTCTAAATTGATGCACATGTAATTTACCCAAAATATTAAACCTTTCCTCCATAAATACACCTTTCTATGCCTCTATAAAAATCACCTATTGAAACCAGTGTGATAAATAGAGCATTTGCATTATAGGAGCAAATGCTCTATTTATCACAATGGTTTCAAACTACAAAATTCTAAATACACAACTGTATTTCCTTTTCTCTAGTTAATGTTCCTTTTCGGTTGATTTATTCAAAGTGATTGGATCTAAAAATAGCATATTAGGGAATGGGTTTTAAAAGACACCCTTGTGACCCAGTTTCCCCTTTCCATTAATCTGTGAAGCTAAATAAGTCAATTTGTCACTGTTTTTAGCTCACCAAAGCACAAAGTGCTCAGGCCTAGGTGAGCTTTTGTGATCGCCTGATGTCCGTCTCCCGGCGATGTACTTCGTGCGTTGTCCCGCATCAACTGTTTGAACCTTCAAAAATCTTATCCTCTGAATCTACAGGGTTCTCATCTTTCATATTCTCTACAACAGTTATATAAATTATGCTCCTGGGGTCAAAATCTTCTCCGCTGAAACTGGAAGGTTCTCAGCTTTCATATTTGGCACATATATAGCATCATCTTCAGGTCCTCTACAAAAGTTATATAACTTATGCTCCTGTGGTCAAAATTGGCCCGCCCCAGGGGTGGCCAGTTTCCAAAATAATCTTTTCCTCTGAAACTGGAAGGTTCTCAGCTTTCATATTTGGCACATAGCATCATGTTCAGGTCCTCTGCAAAGTTATATAAATTATTCCCCTGGGGTCAAAATTGGTCCTGCCCAGAGGCCAGCTAGTAATCTATAGAAACATATAGTGAAAATCTTCTCCTCTGATTGTCTGGTGAGCGATACCTCTTGTTATAAATATTCATGGAGTAGCAAGTAGTTCAGACCCTGATCAAATGGTTCTTGTTTGCCTGGTCGAATAGTTCCAGTACTTTAGCATTATTATGAATAGCCGTTCTCTGTGCAGTCTTTGTTTGCTGACACAATGTACTATTTTCTGCCATCTCCTTTATCCCTTTACATGTTGAATATTCAAGAAATAATGACATCATGAATACTAATCAGATTTTTTTTTGTATTGGAAATTTTTATCCGGGCAGAAACTATAGACTCAGATTTATATTATATCATAATTATGCAAACAGGGTAGACCCTGATCAGATCTATATAACTCCATAAGCAAACAGAGCAGACCCTGATCAGACAGCTCCTTCAGCAGCAGTTTGATCTGGGTCTTCTCTGTTTGCAAAGGCATTCAGAGGCTTATCTATGGAGTAACAGATTGAAGTTATGTAGCAGACTTTTCTGAAGAAGGCTCAACCCTTACCCTCATGAATATTTATGTAAGAAAAAGTTACTGTATGAAGATTCATTATTTGAATTTTATGATGGCCACTAAGCAAAGGTTTTGTTTATCATGACATGTTGTACAAACAGATCTTTATATTATGTCATAAGCAAATCAGAGCAGATCCCAATCAAGCAACTCCTACAGGAGCCATTTGATCTTGGTCTATTGTGTTTGCAAAGGCATCATTTTCAAGTAAAGAGTTAACCCCTTTCCCTCATACAAACACATTTTCAAGCATTTGCAAACGGAGTAGACCCAGATCAGATGGCTTTTGTACATTATATTAGAGCCATCTGGTCAGGGTCTGCTCTGTTTGCCTATGAAATTATATAGACCTGATTTTACATTTTTTACCAATTTTTGAATTAATATCACAAAATCCTGTGTACATATCCCATTTTAAAAATTCAGCTAATTAATAATTTTTCATGATGTCATTATTTCTTGCATGAATATTCAACAGGTAAAGGGTTAATTACAAGCTGAGATGTTTTATTTTATGATCAGCTGGCGACAAAGTAATGGCAGTCCTCACATTCTAAATGGCTAAAATTTTGCGTAAATATAATTGACCCAATTTACTGAGTGCATTGTCAGTATGCAGTCAGTAATCAAATCTTAACCCTGCCTCAAAATATTCATTTCAATTGGCTTCGCATATTGTTATTATGACAATCGTTTCTGTTAAAATCCTCCGAGAACTGTTTCGCACTCAGACTGCAGTAAAAAAGGAGGGAAAGAAAGCAAACAGTAACTTTCAAAATTGCAGCATACGAACATTTTTAAAAACAATAATTTCCTAAATCGTGCAGAGTTGACCTTTCGCACTTGATTGGTGAATGATTGTACTGCCATTGCCAGTGGTGTGAATCCATATGCAATTGCATGCAATTCATTGTTTCATCAAAATCGAAGTTGGTTGATGTACATGTACTGATTGTACTCGTAGTTCTAAATGGAATTACAGTAGAACCTGTCTTAAACAGTCATCAGAAAAGAGATTTAATAATGGATCTGTAAGGCTGTTGGTAGCTTAATGCAGGTCAATAGTAATACAGAAAGCTCCTATGGGAGCTTTCTGTATTACTTTTGCCCTGCATTAAACAACCACCTGCTTTTTAAGACTCCAATGTTTAATAAATCAATGGCTGCTTAGGACAGGTTCTACTGTTGAAGTACAGCCAGCAGACTGTAGATGCCTATGGGTACTAAATGTTAACACTTTGAATGCTGAACTACATGTACCCTGGTATTGAAAGTGGAATTATCCATCAGTGTTTAGGCACGCAGTCCATGCAGAATGTTACAAGGCTTAAATGTGTTGGTGGGTTTTGAATGACAAACAATGAAGACTCTGATCAGGGTCTTCACTGTCCTTAAATGCCAGTACACTCATTTCCTACATCCAAAGGGTTAACCCATTTAAGCCATATGTTGAAGACATGATGTCGGCACAAATTGTGATTTGATGGAATTATGTCTCCCCCATTTATGGAGAGACATACCCGGTAATGGTTTGTTTTTTTACTGTCTTCGATCTGTTCAAGCTTTTTACTATGTAGAAACTTCTGAGACTGCTTGGATCCTGATTAGACCCTGTGTTACTCAACATCTCCTGTGGATCCAAGCTGTTTTCAAATGCCAGCTGAGTCAGTTCACACTTGGCAGGAGAAGGGGTTAGCCCATTTGCTTAGTGCACTTTCACAATACATGTATCTCTATTATGAACCAATCCAAACTTTTGAAGGGGTGATTATGTAAGAATTCTTTTGTTGATCTTCAGAAATTAAGTTGAAGCAAATATTGCAGACCCTGATCAGATAGATCCTTAAAGAACCTTCTAATCTAAGTCTACATTGTTGTCCTTTGGTCCCTATTTGGGTTATTAGGCATAAATGGGTAAATCTTTGTAAGATAGTGCTGAATTTATGATATTCTGAAGGGGAACAGGATGGATCCAGATGAGACTCTTAGAAACATGTAGGTTTCATCAGGGTCCAAACTGTGTGACACTCTTACTGTATCAATAAAGAGAGATGGAGGAAAAACTCATTTTGAGGATTGTAGCAGACAACATGTTTTGTAGATAAAGATTACTGTCAGAGTGATGGAGATTAAGAGACTGCTTTAAGATATTTTTTTTTTGGTATTAAAAGTACATTTTACCTAAGATTATGTCGCCTGCGTGTACTTTAAGAACTGAAACTCTGTTGGGATAGTGAACTTAGAAAGTCTGACCAAAAAGAAATTATGGTTACGTGAGAGTTTTGTTTTAACTCTTTCAATGCTACAGACCACTTTGTAGTAACCATTGCTAACAGTCTAGATCCAGATGAGACACTAAGTAACTGAGTGTTTTATCAGGATCTAAACTGTTTTACACTCTGATTGCATTGTTGAAAAAAAAACTCTAAGAAAATTTTAATATGAGAATTGAAGCAGACAACAATTTCTGCAGACAGAAATTACTTATTTTGAAAGGGTTAATATTTTAAATTGTTACAATGTGATGGGAAAATTCATGATGACCTTTCAAAACTGGTAGAATCTTAAGCCTTTCCCTCATACAAACACCTTTTCTCGCTTTTGCAAACAGAGTAGACCCAGATCAGATGGCTGCTATAGTGTCAAAGCAAAATATTCTCTTGAAAAGTTAACAAATATACAAATAAAGCAAATAAATATTCATTCTATTATTATTTCTTACATGAATACTGAACAGGGAAAGGATTAACAAGCTGATGATAAGAGGAGTATTGACACATACAGAACTCTGAAATTCACAGCCAAATCTGTCTTGCTGGTACTCATTAGAATTGTCTCACTAAGGCCAATCTAATGAGTCTAACAAGATAGCGGTTTAACCCTTTTCCTGTTCTGCATTTAGGCCAAATTTCAATACTTACTGAATATTCATTAACAAAATAGTTATAAAGAAATGTGGAAGGTGGGATATTATAGACATTTTAGAAAGTAAAGAAACATATCTATCAAATTCTATTAGCAAACAGAGCAGACCCTGATCAGACGGCTCCTCTAGGAGCCGTCTGATCTGGGTCTTCTCTGTTTGCAAATGCATGAAAACATGTTTATATGAGGGAAAGGGTTAAGGCGGAGACACATGGAAAATATTTTTATCTAAATTTAAAAAAACAACTTGATCTAGATCTCTGACATTTTATATGAGATGTTTAGTAATTCATGGTGTCTTGTCAAGATCCTAATTATTTGAAATGCTACTTGATATTATCATAATTTAGTTTTCTTCAATTTCTGTTTTTAAGCCTTTACTCTATGAATATTCATGTAAGATATTGTGACATCATAAATATTGATTAGATTATTTTTTATAATGGCATTATAATTAGATCTATACTATACCATAACTGAGCAAACAGAGCAGACCCTGATCAGACAGCTCCTACAAGAATCATCTGATCTGGGTCTACTGTGTCTGCAAAGCCGTAGAAAGGCGTATTTATAGAGTAAATGGTTAAAAACATGATCAGATACAGGTAGACAAACAGATTATATCATGACGATATTCTGAGTAACTTAATTTTTTTTATCTCGATGTACTTTTCCCCTCATATTATTGCTAGCATTTAGCTAAATAATGATAGAGCTCAACTGTTATACCGTGTATCTTTATTACCCGCTATATATTCGGACAGACAAGAAGGTGAGAATATCGATCTTGAAGGTGCAAAAATACTATGCTTAGAATAAACAATTAACCCTTTCCTTCATGTTTTTTCACACATTTGCAAACAGAGTAGACCAATATTAGATGGCTGCTGTAGGAGCCGTCTTATCAGGATCTGCTCTGTTTGCTTAAGTAATTATAATAGATCTGACTCTACAGTTTCTAACAATACTAAATATTTGTGTCTACATATTGTAAAGTCAGCTAATAGATATTCATGATGTCATTATTTCTTACATGAATAATGAACATGGAAAGGGTTAATAAAAGGAACCATAATGATAAATGGGACCCGCACATGGGACCGGCACATCAGTATTCCAATTATACAATGCAGAGAGTTAAAGTTTCTTTCAATTGTCTTCAGAAATTCTCTCAGAGTATCAAACAGTAAGTTTTGATCCTGATGAAACACTGAATTACTCTATGTCTCATCTGGACCCAGATGTTGAGCTTGTTTGCAAAGTTCAATATGAATTCACAAATATCATGGCAGAGAGTTAACCCTTTCCCTGTTCTATGTTTGTTCCAAATTTCAATACCTACTGAATCAGAATATTCATGGAAAAAATAGTTATAATGAAATATGGACGATGTAAGATTGTAGCCATTTTAGAAAGTGAAGAAACATATCTATCGAATTCCACTAGCAAACAGCAGATCCTGATCAGACGGCTATAGGAGTCATCTGATCTGGGTCTACTCTGTTTGCAAATGTATGAAAATGTTTGAAAAGGTCATGCACTTTTCTAAATACATGTGCTCTTCTTTTCAGGGGAAAACCCATGTGGCAGTGATAATGGTGGCTGCTCCCATCTCTGTCTGATGTCCCCCATCCCACCAAAGTATAAGTGTGCTTGTCCTACAGGGGTCAGATTGATGGAGGACCAGAAAACTTGTGCTGATGGTAAGTCTTAGATCTGTGTGTGATTTTATGCAGTAAAGGTTTAAGGCTAAAAAACCCTTCTTAACCCTTTTACCTCATAGATACCTTTTAACACCTCTACAAACAGAGTAGATCCAGATCAGATGGCTCCAGTAGGAGCTGTCTGAATAGAGTCTGCTACTTATGAAATGATATAGATATAGAGTAACTTCCGGTATATTCGACACCTTAAGCTTTAATAATTTGTAAAAATATGCATGTCGAAATTAGCCGACAAATTGCTTCAAAATGGTATATAACGATAAGTTCCAAACATTTCGAGTGATATGAATGTATAAAACACCGCCCGAGTTGCCTAGTGATGGGTAGCGGTTGTACATACTGTACTTCGGGTAATTTTGACACTGTTCGGCCAATTTCGACACTTGTCAAATTACTTGTCCAGACAGGAGTTATTTAACAAATTAAAGTCTCCTTAAATTCATATTTTACAGAGCACATATTTTAGAGAGCACTATCCGCATATCTGTGTAAACACTTTTGTTAGTAGTAGTAGTAGTAGTAGTAGTAGTAGGAAATGATCAGCCCAATTATAGTGAAACACGAATGGATAACAAAGTATGTGCCGAAATTGCCCGACTGTCGAATTTACCCGAAGTTACTCTAATTCTACATGTTCTGTCGTGGCAAAAAATAATCCCATTATAAAAAATCATATAAAAGATATTTATTACATCATTATTTGTTTCATGAATATTCACTAACTATAAAAGATCCAGGTATGGATTTTAAACTTGGAACATCTCTGAACATAATTATAATGATCAGGTAAAGAGTTAAGCATTTCACTCTTACAACATCGAATTTTCAAATTGACTACATACCAAAATTCAGACAGGTCAAGCTTTTTCTAGAGAAAAGTGTAACAAGACAAATAGTGCAGACCCAGATGGAGCCCTCTCATCTGTGTTTACACTGTTTGCAAAGGACAATAGTGACTCGTGTCCTGCACAGTGTAAGGATGCTTTTTCATGCATTTGCAAACAGAGTAGATTCATATCAAGATCATACGGTTCCTGTAGGAGCAGTCTGATATGGGTCTTCTCTGTTTGCTTATGAAATTACATGTATAATGGATTTGACTGACTACAGTTTCTATCAATACCAAAAACATCCAGTGTACAGTATGCCATTATAATAATTCAGCTAATAAATATTCATGATGTCATAACTTCTTACATGAATATTCTACAGGGAAAAGGTTAATTAAGACAGTTTAGAACTGAATTACTTTGTGTCTAATCTTAACCCATTCCTCCATAGGTTATTTTTAGATGCATCCACCTTGAATAAATCTACCAAAAAGGAGCATTAACTAGAGAAAAGGAAAATTTTAGAATTTTGTAGTTTGAAACCATTGTGATAAATAGAGCATTTTGCTCCTATAGGAGCATATGATCTATTTATGACAACGGTTTCATAAAGTGACTTTTACAGAGGCGTAGAAAAGCGTATTTATGGAGGAAAGGGTTAAGTATGTTTGCCAATGTGAACAAATAATTCATGATTAGCAGTCTTATGGTTTGTGTAAAGTAGGGACACCACCATCTGATTTGGATCTACACTGTTTGACAAGATCCACTGTATTCATTCTAGGGCACATTCAATGTATTTGTACTCTTATGCATTTCGGTGAGAGTTGAAAATTATTAGTATAAATTAGGGAGTGCAACAGTAGATAATTTTGAGATTTTTTGCTGTTTTATTTGAAATTTTGATAATTTCATCAGATTACATAGTGAGTCTGACATAGGCACACCTGCAAAATGATAAACCATTCATTTTGTGCTTTCTCTGTCATCTGCATGAAAAATAAAATAGTGCTCTGCAAAAGATTCAGTATCCATGCTTATAAACCTTTTTAGTTGAGTCTGAGTTCGTTCTCAAGTTTTTGATTGGTCAGATTTGAGCAATCGGCTCAAATCTGACCAATCAAAAACTTGAGAACGAACTCAGACTCAACTAAAAAGGTTTATAAGCATGGACCCAGTTAAAATTTGCTTTTATTTCTGCTCTTTAATGGATGAGTTGTATTGAAAATATTATTTGAGATAAGTATCACTCATGCAACTGGTGTGAAGCTACACTGTACGAAAATATTGTATGCCATGATTTTAATTAAGGATTAACCAGTTTTGATACAGATAAAGCACAAAGTAACACGGTTTCTCATCAGGATACAAACTGTTTGACACTTTGATATATGCTTTTGAAAATCTGTATGGAAACCCACTTTTAACTCTTTTGTTGTCAAATTTTGTCGTCTGCAACATTTGTCGTCTGCAACAATTTTCATTTTTCTTCATTTTTGTTTCAAGAAACAAAGGCGCAGTAACAAACAGTTTGGATCCAGATGAGACGTTGAGTTATTCGGCTTCTCATCTGGATCCAAACTGTTTGCATAGATAATTACAAATGTGACGTTGGTAGCGAAAGAGTCAGGAATTTATAGCAGACAAAACATTTGCTGTGTGCAGTTACGTAGTATGCAAAGAGTTAATCCTTCTCATGCTATTTGTGACTTGACTCAGGCATTTCCAAATAGCTTGTATCCATCAGGATCATTCCAAGGTGTTTGACACTTGGTAAATAGTTTCTGAAAAAATTGACCGAATCTGATGTGAATAAAAAATTTAGCATATCAGGGTTTAAGCTGAATATTTTTTCAGCATGTGAAGGGTTAATGTTAGTGAGAATGTATGCTTAGGATGTGTACTATAGGCAAGAAGAAAAAAAAGAGCAAGACTTCATAAATCAAATATTATCATATAGGAGTGATAGATGTTGAATTTCACGGTTACATAATTCATTGCTTCCACATATAATGGTGATAATGTATTACGTCACTGGTGAGGGGTAGTAATAATCACAGATAGGCTACCCCTATACTGATCTGAAAGGCTGTGTGTGTTGAAAGATACAGAGCTTGTGATAAGAGGTGTATGTAGGAAATCAGTGATTAATGTTTTCTATATTTCCAGAGATCCAGATAAGATGCATAAATTAAACCATTTTCAAGAATAACTCCTTCATTTCTCCACCAAACCCTATGTTGTGACCATTCTTTAGATTCGTCTGGAAGAGACGATTCTTAAGAGTGTTCACAACATAGAGTTTGGTGGAAAAATGACAATTTTAGTATTTGAGTATGCACCTTTATCAGTTTGCTCTGATTTCTGTACCAAATCTTAACATGTTGGTTTTCATTTAAATTACCTCTCTAAGGCAACTCTAGTGAGTACCATGAAGGCTGAGATATAAACCCTATCTAACTCCTTACTCCATAAATATTCATGTAAGAAATAATGTATGTATTTAAAATGGCATTTGAGCAAGAAAATGTTGGCCCTTGTAAAACTGTGTAATCAGATCTATATAATATCATAAGCAAACAGAGCAGACCCTGATCAGACGGCTCCCCTTGTTTCCTATTGTATCCTCTGTTTGCAAAGGAGTAGAAAGGGGTATCCATGGAGTAAAGGATTAAATATCTTTTATGACAGTAAATGTACAAGATATTTTGGTGTTTTAACAGTTTGCCCAGCATGTTTATGGTAAAATACCTTAAATTCCAAGTACACATTATACACACATGTACTGTTAACAAGGAGACTTATTATTTTTCTTTTGTATATTTGTGATATGGGCTTTTCCCAAACAGTGGTCCTACTTCCCTCCTATTAACCCTTTCCTTCATATAAATAAGTTTTCACACATTGGCAAACAGAGTAGACCCAGATCAGACTGCTCCTATTATAGGAGCCATCTGATCAGGGTCTGCTCTGTTTGCTAATGGAATTTGATAGATCTGTTTCTTTACTTTCTAAAATGGCTACAATGTTCCGTCGGTCACTTTTCATTATACATGTAACTACTTTGTCCATGAATATTCAGTATGTATTGAAATCGGAAAAAGCATATTACATGTACAGGGAAAAGGTTAAAAAGAAGTTTAAACTTTTCCCACATTTTCTGATGTCTGATAACCTTTGCAAATGATTTGGATCCAGATGAGATGCAAAATCAACATATATATTGTTTTTACCAAACTGGTTAACACACATTGTTTTACCCTTTACTCCATAAATATGGCTTTCTGCACCTTTGTAAACAAAGTAGACACAGATCAGACCAGCTACTGTAGGATCCAGAGCCATCTGAACAGGGTCTGCTCTGTTTGCTTATGGAATAATATAGATATGATTAGACAGTTTCTATCATGGCCAAAAATTCCAGTGTCCATATGCTGTAATAACAATTAATCCTAATTGATATTCATGATGTCATTATTTCTTACATGAATAATCATGGAGTAAAGGGTTAAATTCCCAGGAGTACCTACAGATCAGGGTCTGCTCTGTTTGCTTCTAATACTATATACGAGGAGCATTTGAAAGAAAGTGGCAACTGTGAGTGGCGGCTTTTCCATACATCGCTCAATTTCCGGACCAAGAAATGACTGAGACTTTCAAAATGTATGACTGCACATACTTTTCCAGACTTCCAAGTCATTCAGAACATGCATTTTGGAAGCGTTCTTTAGGTATACTGTTTATACACTGGTATAGAGTTCGTCAAACTGTGCTGCGCGCTTCAAAGTGGCGCCCTCTTAAGTATGATTTAATGTATGGGTTCAACCAAAAGTCACAAGGGGAGAGATCAGGGCTATATGATGGGTGAGGTAAAACCTCTATATGGTTCTCTTTGGGGTATACCTGTAGATAGATAGATAGATTTATTTGTGTATATATATATGTCATCAATACAATTACAGTCATACAATTTGACATAACAGTTATCGACTTCTTGTTATTTATATAAAAAAGACATGTTATACATACACAGGATAACCCGTAAAGTTTTTCAACTTATTTCCAACGGGGTCCTATATAGATTTAGCGAAACAGTTACAATAATTTGAAAATGTATAGACAGAGCAGGCTCAAAACAGTAAATTGAAATTAAAATTTACTGATCAGGGTCTGCTGAGTCTGTCAAATTATGCAAAAAAAACGGGGAAAAATCTAAAACGAGAGCTTTCCACATACATATGGAGAACTCTATTTTAGGCCTATTATTCACGGTAATACAAATGTTTAGATATAGATTATATTACTTTAAATGGGAATTAGACATACATTTATCACAATTGCCAATCTATCACAGATTAAAAACTTATTTGATTATTATAACATACATTATATTAATTAAAAGTATACATAATCACTGTTCTCCTCATCCTTCATTTCTTCCATAAGGGCTTTCTTGACCATCTTCTTGAAAGCAAATTTTGCCTTCATTAATTTTATATTTTCTGGCAAAGAATTCCAGTCCAAAATGCCACTGTAATAAAAAGTTTGAGAAGTAAACCCATTAAACCTGTACTACGGCTGAATGATGGGCCGGTGCGTTGTCATGTATCAGCTTGATGCAGCACGCCCCTGACCTTGGGCATTTAACTGTATAGTGGTTGAGAACAGCAGAGAGGACATTTTCTTTGTAAAATGTACCTGTGTTCATTGACAGGGACTTGAGCCACAATTCCATCTGAGTCAAAGAACATGGTTGCATGTGCAAATGGTGAAAATACTGGACTGTTGCCACTACTTTTCAAATGGCTCTCGTAGATATGAATCTTCAATTTCAGCCATGGCTGAAATTCCTGTGTCCATGAACACTGAATTGGATTTTACTTTTGCCGGAACAATTTGGTAGAACATATTATAGATCACTTGGTCCATTAACCAGCTTAGCAGTAGAGTGCCATTATGGCCCTCTTGTTGTTTCAGTTCTTTCTAGTTTATTTTTAGAATAGAATACCATAGAATCTGTGTTATCTTTTTATAGGTTCTGAAGAGATGCTGCTGCTAGCCCGTCGCACAGATCTACGGAAGATTTCGCTTGACACTCCAGACTTCACAGACATTGTCTTGCAGATTGACCATATTAAACATGCAATTGCTGTAGACTATGACCCAGTGGAAGGCTATGTATACTGGACTGATGACCAGGTCCGGACAATCAGGAGAGCTCTACTGAATGGCTCAAGTAAGTAATTTAGTATACTTTGACTATCCTAAACTGGTAGAACCTCCCTAAAATGACCTTTAACCATTTGCCTCTTTAATATTTATGAAAGAAATAATGACCATATGAATAATAATAAGCTGATTTTTTATAATTACATAATGAATTAGCCTTGTCAGAAACTAGAATCCGGATTGCATTATAAGCAAAGTTTAGAAAACAGCTGACCCTCATCAGTCAGCTCTTACAGGAGATTTCTGATATGGGTCTTCTCTGTTAAAACATCTACAATCATGGATAAAAAACGATGAGTGAAATAAGTCCCAGTTTATTAACCCTTTACTCCATAAATACGCCTTTCTACACCTTTGCAAACAGAGAAGACCCAGATCAGATGTCTCTTGTAGGAGCTGTCCAGTCTGGGTCTGCTCTGTTTGCTTATGATATAATATAGAATCAAATCTGATGTGATTATACTGTTTCTGCCATTGCCAAATATTCTTGTGTCCATGCGGTAATAATAATTATTAATTTATTTAATATTCATGATGTCATAATTTCTGAATATCCATGGATCAAAGGTTTAACTCATTCCTCCATACACTATTTATAGACCCAACCTTTTAATAAAATCTACCCAAAAGGAGCATTTACTAAAGAAAAGGAAAATTTTAGAATTGTGTAGTTTTGAAACCATTGTGATAAATAGAGCACTTGCTCCATAGGAGCAAATGCTCTATTTATCACAATGGTTTCATTCAGTGACTTTTACAGAGGCATAGAAAGGCGTATTTATGGAGGAAAGAGTTAATATTAAATATTTTGAATAATTTTCTTAAGCCTATGTGACATGTGGTTTGTTTGATCTAGACTCGTTTCAGTTCATTAAATAATTAGATTAAGCTCCTTTATACATGATTGTTTTTATGCAAATGAAAAGTAAAGAATTCGATTTGTCAATATTTTATTTTTTTTCGCTAATGTGATCACATAATTATTAACGTAGGAGTCTGTAAAAGCAGGTAGTTGCTTAATGCAGTACAAAAGTAATGCAGAAAGCTTGCATGAGACCTTTCTGCATAATTTTGTCCTGTATTTAAGCTACCACCTGTTTTAAAAATACTAAAATTATACCTCTTGTTTAAATGGTTGTATTAAAGAGACTGCTGTAACACTTTCAATGTTGACTGTTTACTTGATAATCCTGTCAGACATATCTGACTCGGATCCTACAGGAGCTGTCTGTCAGGGTCTGCTCTGTATGCTTAGTTAACCCTTTCCTCCATAAATACACCTTTCTATGCCTCTGTAATAGTCACTTCTTGAAAACATTGGGATAAATAGAGCATTTGCTCCTATATATCACAATCGTTTCAAACTACAAATTTCTAAAAAAAGAATTCCTTGTCTCTAGTTAATGCTCCTTTTCGGTAGATTTATTCAAAGAGATTGGATCTAAATATAGCCAATGAGGGAATGGGTTAACCATTTCCCTGTTGAACGTTCAGGTTAGAAATAATTACATGAAAGATCAGAATCCCCACCTAAATATGCCTTTGAACAGAGTCGACCTAGATCAGACGGCTCCTATAGGAGACGTCTGATCAGGGTCTGTTCTGTTTGCTAATGATATAGTATAGATATGATTTAACAATTTCTGCCATGGTCAAAACTTCCTGTGTCCATCTGCTGTTACCACAATTAATATTATTAATATTCATGGTGTCATTATTTCTTACATGAATATTCATGGAGTAAAGGGTTAAGAGATTGTGATGATACTTCAGATGAGGAGGTGTTGATCAAGACTGAAGTTGACCAGCCTGATGGTATAGCTGTTGATTGGATAGGCAGGAACCTATACTGGACAGACACAGGGACAGACAGGATAGAGGTGGCTCGACTGAATGGCACCTCACGCAAAGTCCTCATCTCGGAAAACCTTGATGAACCCAGGGCTCTCTGGCTGGACCCAGAGCACGGGTAATGATAGTTTGACATTCTATTAGCTTTTCTGTTTGTTAACGCTTTACCTCATATAAACGTGTTTTCACGCATTTGCAAACAGAGAAAGCCCAGATCAGACGGCTCCTAGAGGAGCCATCTGATCAGGTTCTGCTCTGTTTGCTAACAGAATTTGATAGATCTGTTTCTTTTCTTTCTAAAATGTCTACAATGTTCCGCCTTCCATATTTCTTTATAACTATTTTGTTAATGAATATTCATTAGGTACTGAAAATTGGCCTAAATACAGAACAGGGAAAGGGTTAAATAATTGGGCTTGGAAATTTGTATACACAGTACCCAGGTTACAGGAACATTTGGAACAGTGTCTGATCAGGGGTTGCACTGTTCACCATTTCCTGCATGAATATGCATGTCAGAAATATTGACTGCTTGAATCTCAATTATCGGAATGTTTATAGTAGCATCATTTTATTCCTTACTGCATCATTTTAACCACTGGAGAGGACTTATATAGGCTATGCCTGTTGTCCAATCCTTTTCTTTTTTGAATAAAAAATTATTGAAATCATTCTAACCCTTGCCTATTCATTATAAATACAAAATAAAAATGGAAAAGCTATACATGTATTTTGTGATTGTTTTGTTGGCCAACATCTTAATGCAGAATAAATGCAATGCAGAATGTTCCTATATGAGCTTTCTGCATAACTTCATTCATGTGTTATGATACTGCTTGCCTCCAGGACAGACAAATTAGAATTCTTTTGTATGACTTCTGTAGCCAAAGTTAACCCTTTACTTCATAGATACCCTTTTGATGCCTTTGAAAACAGAGTAAATCCACATCAAATGGCTCCTGTAGTGAGTCATCTGATCAGGGTCTGCACTGTTTGCTTATGACAAAATATACATTGTACATGTAGATATGATATCATTAGTTCATGCATAGATATTCATGGAGTAAAGGGTTAACTGTGATAGTAGCTGACAGAACTGATCATTAGGTGTCTAATTGGCAACAGGAATTGAATGGATGACAAGATAGAAGTGAATGAAAAAGATTATAGGGCTTGTTAGCTACATCCCACGTTGATGTTTCATGCTTGAAGGCTCAAATGTGTTTGATCGCCGAAGCTTACAAAGGTGTAGAGTTGATAAGAGGGACAAAAACTGATACCCTTTGACATGCTAAAATCTTCCATGCCCTGTGATATTTACTTTTACTTCTAGCCTGTAAGTAAAATCAAGTTTAAAACATCAATTGTTTTAAGCGTGTAGTTTATATCAATTTTTAAGCAGAATTTCCCTCACAATCACAATTGTAATCAGTCTTGATCACGATATGAGCAAAATTACCTAAATACCTACATCTCATATTGTAGTAAAATGCTTGTAACTGTTACCATGGATATGCCTCAAGCATGTTAATCTTCAGCACTCTATTGGTGAAGTTATGGTAACCCTTACAAACGGTTTTGATCCTAATGAGACATATGGACATTGTGTGACATTGACTCAGTTTTATGAAGAGATATAGAAGAGTTGAATTGAAACAGGTGACAGTATTAAGCCAATGACAATTGCTAACAGTGTGCAAGGTTGAGAACTCAAGACAAAAAATAACAAATACAGTAAATCCTCTCTGTAACGGCCACTGAATTGTGTTAATTAATTTAGTTAGTATTTAGGGCAGGTGGCAGCTTAAAGCAAGGTGAAAGTTAAATAGAATGCTCCTTTAGGAGCGTTCTGTTTAACTTTCACCTTGCTTTAAGCAGCCACCTGCCTTTAACACAAAATACTTGATGTAATTTAGTGACCGTTATAGAGAGGTTTTACTGTATATGTAATCCTACTAGTTTAACTCTTTTTCACCATTAATATTAAGGTAAGAAATAATGACATCATCAGTATTAATTAGATTTATCACATCTATATTATTTCATCAGCAAACAAACCAGACCCTGATTAGACAGCTGCTGTAAGAGCTGTCTGATCTGGGTCTTCTCTGTTTGCAAAGGCGTACTATTGGAGTAAAGATATAATTCAAGAAATACAAATTTCAAATCTTAAAAGTTTGGTTTGCAATAAGTTTCTTTTCAGAACAAACTAAACAAAACAAAAACCTGAGACCAGAATTTTCTCTGTCAGTTGTTGTAGGGTGTTTTTTTTTCTTCAAAAAACAAAGAAGAGTGTTTATGTGTTTTTTCCATTACAAAAAAAAGTAAATGCAGGAAGTGATGTTCTAATGTTTCTTGTATGATGGACCTTTCCTGTCAGGCAGCATTACAGAAACTCTAAAAATTAGTATCTGAGCTACCCTAATTACGAGACAATGTCTGGCAAATAATGCACACTCAGATCAAATTTCTCCGTAAGGAGCAGTTTGATATGGGTCTGCATTATCCCTTTCGCTCATATAAACGCTTTTTCATGCATTTGCAGGGTCTGCTTTGTTTGCTAATGGAATTTGCTAGATATATATTCTTAGTTTCTAAAATGGCTACAATGTTCCACCTTCCATATTTTATTATAACTATTTTGTCCATGAATATTGAGTCGGTATTGAAATTCGGAAAAAATGTAGAACAGGAAAAGGGTTATTTGATCAGGGTCTCCATTATTTGCTACTACATGTATATCCGTCTGTCTAAAAAAAATCAAAATGAATTACTCATCGTTATAATCAAATTTGAAGGGAGATTGTATGTTTGAATATTTAAGGTTATGAGGATGTTTTGGTCCCAAACAGTTTGGATCCAAATCAGATATCAAGTTATTGGGCTGTTGATCAAGGATTGAAGCTCTTTGACTCCAGATTGAATGTTTTTCAATTGTTATGCTAATTATATGAAAACAGTAAAAACTTCATAGTTTTAAGTTTTAGTAAAGAAGAATTAAGATATTTTTAGACATGTGGCTGCTTAGTGCAGGGTGAAAGTCATGCAGAAACTCCTAGAGGAGCTGTCTGCATGACTTTCATCCTGCATTTATCTGCCACCAGTCCTAAAAATCTATAATAATACTTTTTTTGTGCAAGAACTGTCGGGTTTTTTTTTCTGTAATATGAAACGGGGGAAATTGAAATTAGCTGGATAAGGAATCAACTGTAACCCATCCATTCACGTTGAAAGATAGAATATTGCAGTGTAAAAGTACAAACCCTGATCAGGGTCCATGCTTATAAAGCTTTTTAGTTGAGTCTGAGTTCGTTCTCAAGATTTTGATTGGTCAGATTTGAGTTCTCAAGCTTTCGATTGGTCAGATTTGACCCAGAATGTGTCTTCTACTGGAGAACTGAACATGATTAGCAAATCAGTGTTAAATTTATAGATAAGAAACCAATTGATCTATCAAATTGTTATTTTTCAACCAAACCCTATGTTGTTGGTACTTATTTAACCCATTCCCTCATAGGCTATTTTTAGATCAAACCTCTTTGACTTCATCAACCCAAAAGGAGCATTTACTAGAGAAAAGGAAAATGTTAGAATTGTGTAGTTTTGAAACCATTGTGATAATTAGAGCATTTGCTCCTTTGGAGCAAATGCTCTATTTATCACAATGATTTTCAGACGTTTTTTAACAGACATAGAAAGGTGTATTTATGGAAGAAAGGGTTAATCCCTTTCTAAGCCAATTCTAATGAGTACCAACAAGATCGGGTTTGGTAGAGAAAATGTAAATACTTAATAGTATGGTGCAATGGTAGCTTTCCTAAGTTAGAACAACAGATAAAGGTGTGTATTCAAGTACAGTAAAAACCTGTGTAAACCGGATGTTCGATTTAGTATAAATATCGGTCTTGGAGACAGGTGGCAGCTTAATGCAGGTTGAAAGACATGCAGAAAGCTCCTAGAGGAGCTTTCTGCATGTCTTTTACCCTGCATTAAGCAGCCACCTGCCTGAAAGTATCTAAATTCTTCTTAACTAGACTTTCGGTTTAGAAAGGTTTTACTGTACTAAAATCATTATTTTACCATCAAAGCCAATGTTGTGTCCACTCTGACTCTTTAGAATCATCTCAAAGAGATACAAAATGTAATTCTAAAGAGTGGTCAAAACGTAGGATTTGGTGGAAAAATAAAGAAGCTATTCTTGAAATGTTTTAATTTACGTCATGTCTTATCTTGGTCTCAGTAAATACTACTCTTATCAGAAGGTCTGGTGAATGACACTACATGTAATTGGAATAAATGAGTTTTTTAAACATCCTTAGCAGCCTTTATTTGTGCTGAGAAATTATAGACGTCATATAGTATCTAAAAACCAAACAAAAATGTTTACCTGTGTGACAAATATAGATGGTTCAGGAAAATAGATCTAATGGCCCAGTGATTTTTGCAAAACATACTTGAAATAACGATGATAAGTAAACTCTCTACCTGACAGACACATTTTTATGCATTTGCAGGTAAACTAGATCCAGATCAGACAGCTCGTATTGGAGCGCTCTGATTCGGGGCTACTCTGTTTGCTTATGAAATGACATAGATCCAATTATAAGATTTCTGCCATTCCGAAAAAATGTTTGTTTCATGTGCCTCAACCCTTTGTCTGTTCAATTTTCATGTAAGAAATAATGATGTCATGAATATTAATTAGTTGAATGTTTATAATTGGTACAAATGGTTTCAAAATGTGATTTTACAGAGGCGCCAAAGTGAGTCACTAGGAGGGAATGTGTTAAAAAAGATGGTAAATGGGATTTAACCCATTACCTCATATTGACGACTTTTGCTGACTCTGTAAAAGTCACTTTGTGAAACCATTGTGATAAATAGAGTATTTACTCCTATAGGAGCAAATGCTCTATTTATCACAATGGTTTCAAACTACAAAACTCTATTTTTTTCCTTTTCTCTAGTAAATGCTCCTTTTCGGTAGAATTTTTCAAAGAGGTTGGATCATAAAATAGCCTATGAGGTAATGGGTTAAAAGAACTGTTTTATGCTCAGATATGGAATAGAAAAGAGTTTAAGCATATAAAGTTTGCTTGTCATACTAATGATTGCTCAGGTTGAACTTGACTATTCTCGTGTGTGATTACAGGTACATGTGGTGGACTGACTGGGGTGAGGAGCCCAAGATAGAGCAGGCCAACCTGGATGGCACAGACAGGAAAGTCATCATAGACAAGGACTTGGTCTGGCCAAATGGAATAGCTGTGGATTTCAGGGAGGACAAGATCTACTGGGGTGATGCAAAGCGAGACAAGATAGAGGTGGCTAATAGGGATGGGACCGGGCGCAGAGTTCTAGTCAAAGACGATCTGCCTCATCTATTTGGGTTTAGCATGTTGGGTAAGAAATGAATTCCTCTGTTCAAGGAATTTAGTTTTTCTGGAGTCAGGGGAATGTGTAATACATGTATTTATGCTCTCAAAGGAAATGTATGGGAATTGGTCAGAGCTGTAGATAAGAGTTACACTTTAATAGGAAATATTAGTAAAATATTTATGATATTTTCCACCAAACCTTGCAACTGTGATAGGTAGCAGCAACATAGGGTTTGCTGAGAAATAAAAGAATTGGATAGGTAACTACTCATCTTATTTACAGCCCAGATTGTATTGTTGGTTTTTTTGTTTTTTTTAGCTCACCTCAGTACAAAGTACATATGGTAGACTATTGTAATAGTGTCTGTCATCGTCCTTCATTGTCTGCCATGAGCAATTTACTTCAAACAACATCTACTTTAAAAAGCCTGGGTCAGGTGTGAGAACAGATCACAGAAATGTTCTCTGTGACATGCTTTTTCAAAGAACTGAAATCTTTGCAGAACTCTCATCGCCATGGCATCCTAATGGAAAAACTTCTTATTTAAAATGGTTGAGCAGATTTCAATAAATTTGGCAAGAATATGTCTTAGGTGACTCCTACAAAGTGATTCATTGAAAAACATTGTCACTAAGAGTGTGGCTAATTTTCCTTATATGACTATAGTTAAAACTTCTAAATCTTCTCATGAAACCACAGGCAACTTTATTATTCAGCAAAAAACATGTCCACTATGAATGGGACTAAATTTCCTTACATGGCTATAGAGAAAATCTAAAAAATCAGATGGTAAGCGTCTTGCTATATTTAAAACAATAATTTGACCAATATAATGCAATAAATCTCATGGCCTTTTGACACAATGAATACTCAGGTGAGCAATACAGGTCCATAGTGGACCTCTTTTTCAGACAGCTTTTTGTTGATTTATACATAAGAATGTATTGTTTGTAAGGAAGCAAGTGCAGCAATGTTTATAACAAGCACAGACATAGACAAGAGCTTTTATATCTGATAGCACTTGAAAAGTTTAGAATTTATCTAAACTGTTTGTTAGAAGCGTGCTTGACTTTGTCTCTGGTTTATTCTGGTAACTGTGCAGAGATAGTGTTGATGCAGGAGTAACCAATCATCCATCCTCAAAATTTGGGCATAACCTCCTTAGACCAGGGTCCAAGGTTAGTAAACTTCTGAGTCTGAGATGACTCAAGTATCTGATTGGTCAGATTCTGAGCAAGCTCAGAATCTGACCAATCAGATGCTTGAGAATCATCTCAGACTCGAGCAAAAAGTTTTATAACCTTGGGCCTGATTACATTTCAAGACTGATTTTGAAGGCTTTAAGTGCAAAACATTTCAATTGTAGCTTCAGTCTGTGCTCATATTTGACATGTGAGTTGAATTCAAATAAAATGCTTAGTAACAAGGTGTCTCCTCAAGAATGAAAACTGTTTGAAATTCTTGTAGTGTTTTTGAAAAGTAATGGGAGAAATAGTGCTAAACTTTAAATTAAGTCGATTACAATTTGCATTTGCTGATGAATGTTTAATTCTGGCTTTTGGAAAGATCCTTATTTTCCCTTTGATTTGATTTCTATAGCTGTACCATATACATTGTATTTATATTTATTAACAATTCTGAATATACTTGTGCAGGTGACTTTCTGTACTGGACTGACTGGCAGCGGCGCTCCATTGAGAGGGTCAACAAGCGGACAGGGGGAAACAGGACTCTGATCATTGACCAGCTACCCGACCTCATGGGCTTGAAGGCAGTTAGTGTGAAAAAAGTTTCAGGTAAGAAGAAATCTGACTGCTTAGTTGCTTCAGCTTATTTCAACTCTCAACTGAAATAATGTTGTGGATGTTGTTCTGAGCCTGAAGGGCGAGGGCAACAGGAACTGTCATCAGGGTCTGCACAGTGTGTCGTCAAGTTACACTTTTCCTAGGAAAAATTCCTAAATATTCATCATAAGCTTGACATGTTTGAAATTTGGAATAATCCATTTGAAAATTCAGCACTGTGTGGGTTAAAAGCACAGCACATACAATGTGTACACATGCCATTGTTATTTGCTGATATATTAGTATGTATTTAGGTTGCATTTAAATTTTGTAATACTCAAAATAGGTTGATAATATTTTTCTGTATAACCAAAAATTAAGGTATCAATGAAAAGGTTTATTTTGTAATTACAGGGGCATTTTTCAATATTAGCCCTTCGCTTGCTATTCACATCAATATACCTACCTGTAGATAGTGAAGACCCAGATGAGACAGCTTCTGCAGGAGCTGTCTCATCAGGGTCTGCACTATTTACCAGTTGATTGTGCAACCAGTGCACTCCACAGCAGTGATTGCACAGCGAAATACTTGTACACAGTGAAGATATATGTAATTATACAACAGGGCATGATAAAGAAGGAGAAATATATTTTAAAATTCAGCAAGAGAAGGGTTAAGAGATTATTATTTAAACTCTTTCCCTCATATAAATGCCTTTTCATGCGTTTGCAAACAGCAGACCCAGATAAGACAGCTCCGTCAGCCATCTGATCAGTGTCTTCTCTGTTTGCTTTTATTATTTAACATTATATAGATCTGATTCTATAGTTTTGTCAAAGAAAAAAAAATCTCCCTTTAAAAGTTTAAATTATACAAATTCAGCTAACAGATATTCATGAATATTGAACAGGGAAATTGTTACTTTTAAAGCAAAATTCCACCCATTTATAAATATTAATTCAAGATTTGTTTTGAAAATATAAAAGAAGAAAAGTTATTGCCATCACAAACAGTTCTGCAATATAAGTAAGCACATCAGACTCTGATAAGACAGCTCCTACAGGAGGTTTCCAATCTTTCTTTGCTGTGTTTGCAAATGAGTGAATATGCACAAATGTTAAGTAAAGGATTATTTTCTATCACCATGTAAGGAGTGAAAAAGATATCACATGCATTAGCGATTTTTTCCCAATCTTGAGGTACTTGACTGAAGTGTTGCCTTGGCCTTTAACCATTTGAATGTTTAGTAACTTTCATTGGCAAAATATCTGTCTTTAATCTCAAAATGATTTTTTTCTTGTATTTCTTTTCAAAACTAGGATGGGAATATCACAGTTTAGATTTTCTTTGTGCAGGTTTTTTATTTTGTATACCAATGCATATACATATTTAATGTTATCAAGAAATACATTGTACTCATTAACTCTTTACTTCATGAATATTCATGCAATACTGTGCCCATTATGAATATTGATTTATTTACCGGTAATTCTTTTATCAGAATTATAAGATAAGGAAGCCGTGCTATTATAGACTGTAGGCAAATAGAGTAGACTCTGATTAGATGGCTCTTACATGAGCTGGCTCCTAAGGGAGCCTTCTGATCAGAGTCGGCTCTATTTTAATCGGTGTCAAGAGGCGTCTGCATCAGGTAGAGGGTTAATGTATTTTTGTGGTTTGGGTGTGTATGGCTAGCAATTGATCTAGATTTAAAACACTTAAATATTCAAGTATGTCTGTCATTCACAAGTGGCCACCCCTCTTGACACATTTCCTGTTAAGTCACAAGTTGACACATGTGATAATTACTGATATGAGCTGTGACACACTTTGACCCTTTGAATGGAGGAAACAAGTGTACTGGCATTTGCAAACAGTTTAGACACAGATCAGACATCTCCCAGAGAAACCCGGTCATCCGGGTCTGCCCAGTTTGTCATCCAAAATTCTCGCCCAGATTGTACCATTTCATACAAAACAAACTCTTTTAATAGCTAAACTTAAACTAATCTACTTTGAAAATTCAGCATTCAAAGTGTTGATGTAATTAGTAGTGCTAATGGTGTTAGGCAGTGTATGGTTGATGTACCTTAACCCTTGCCCTGTTCTATGTTTATTCCAAATTTCAATACCTACTGAATATTCATGGCCAAAATAGTTATAATGAAATATGGAAGGTGGAACATTGAAGCTGTTTTAGAAAGTATGGAAACAGATCTATCAAATTATGTTAGCAAATGGAGCAGATCCTGATCAGACTGCTCCTATGTGAAGGAGTTAGAATAGTTTTGCACCAAGCCCTCGATATAGTTTCTCAAAATGTTGATAAAGTTGGAAGTAGTCATAATTGCACTAGATCCAAATTATTTTGTCACAAGAGGGTAAGGGTAGAGACTTCATTTTCCAATGTGACATATTGAAAATGATTTGTTTGATAAACAGTGTAGACCCTGATCAGTCGTAATGGAGCACTCTGATGTGGATTTCCACTATTTGTCTGTGTCCTTACTAAGGGACTCGAGGTGCAAATGAGTTATACACATGTAGAAGTGCCAAGCTCACATTTCATTGCAAAGTTCAGGTTTCTGACATAAGGCCAAGTAGTAATGAGATCAAATTTTGATATTTGAGAAAGTTTCACACATTAATAAAAAAGATATTTTCAAGTTTTGCATGAATGAAATTGTATACAGTTTTGTATGCTGGAACATCAAAGCCTAACAATTAGCAACCTTGCATGGGGCCTGTCATAAGATACACTGAATTAGTTGTACTTTCAAGAAACATACTGCAGTCTGTAAATTGAGATGCTTTATGTATTTCAAGCTTTGAATAGGTGTCTTATCCCTTTCCTTCAGATAGACATCTTTTCATGCATTTGCAAACAGAGTAGACTCAGATCAGACAGCTCCTATAGGAGCCATCTGATCAGGGCCTGCTCAGTTTGCTTATGGTATAATATAGATCTGATTCTACAGTTTCTGTCTAAGCCAAAATTTCTTGTGTTTATATGCCATGAAGAAAAATAGTCTATTTGATATTCATGATATTATTTCTTACATAAATACCGGTAGGTAAAGGATTATGTGTTATGAAATTAATTATTTTGATATTCCCATTTTCAGTATGCCATCCGTTGAAAGAGATTGGAGACAAATCAATGTTTATATTTTCAGGTACCAATGGATGTGCTATTAACAATGGGCGATGTAGTCACCTCTGCCTGTACACACCCAAGGGTGCCCAGTGTTCATGCCCCATGGGCTTGGAATTGATCAGTCAGGGCACAAAGTGTATTGTTCCTGAGGCTTTCCTGTTGTTCACCCATGAGTCGGATATCAAGCGAATGTCTCTGTCTATGAATCACCGTGTGGCTACAATACCTCTGAGGGGCATCCAGAAAGCCATGGCAATAGACTTTGACATCAACGACAGGAGGATTTACTGGACAGATGGTGGTTTGAAGGTAAATTGATTGTATTGAATGACAGATGCATGCTGGTCAATTTATAGCATGTTTCCTAGATTTTATTACAGGGTAGCTTTTGATTAATGTCCTTACACCTACTATGTATTTTATAGAGCTTCAGCTCTTTACAATTTTATCTTTTAATCCCCCTCCCCTCCAAACTAAGTGCATTGACATCATACCTATTTTTATATGCACGTCTTAAAATGGAACGTGTTATGTTTTCACCCTGGGCATATGCGGATGGTTTTCTGTTTAGTTATCCACTTTGTAACTCAAGAAGCTTTTGTCTTATAATTCTAACCCAACTTGGAAATAATGTCATCTTGGTCAAGTTCAGTAACCAGTTACATGTGTAATGCTTCATTCATTTGGGGTTATGGCTCTTCTTTTTTTTAAATTCTTATTCTTGAGTTGCATCCCAGATGGTGTAATTTAAGTCAGTTTGTCATTTTTGTTCATTGATTGGACAAGGGAGATAAGTCCTTAAATTTCATAAGACAAAGGCACATTAGTGAGAAATACCAGCATTGAAGGGGTGATAAACAGTGTAGAAGTCTTCTTATTTTAGTGGAATGACTAACCATGGAATTCATTAGGCACACATTTTTGAGTGCCCCTGTTATCCTGATGGTAGCCATATTGATTGGATTTTCCCTTTCCCTGTTCTATGTTTATTCCAAATTTCAATACCTACTGAATATTTATGGTCAAAATTGGTATATTGAAATATGGAATGTGCAACATTGTAGCCAGTTTAGAAAGTAATGAAGCAGATTTATCAAAATCCATTAGCAAACAGAGCAGACCCTGATCAGACGGCTCCTGTAGGAGCTGTCTGATCTGGGTCTACTCTGTTTGCAAATGTGTGAAATGCGTTTATATGAAGGAAAGGGTTAACCCTTTATATGATAGAGATGCCTTTTCATGCCTTTGGAAATAGAGTAGACTCAGATCAGGTGGCTCTTGTAGGAGTTGTCTGATCAGTCTGCTTGCTTTGCTTTTGAAATAATACAGTTGTGCCATGGCTAAAAATTCTTGCTCATATTCCAGAATTAAAAAATCAGTATTTTCATGAAGTTATGAATTTCTAAATACCTTTAAGAATTCATGAGGTAATGGGTTAAGCTAGAGTTGTACACTTTTCATCTCTGTTTTCAGAGTATTAGTCGTGCTTTCATGAATGGGAGTGCAGTGGAGGAGATAATCAAGTTTGGTGTGGAGGGGCCAGAGGGAATGGCAGTGGACTGGGTGGCTCACAACATCTATTGGGTTGACTCAGGAACCAAGCGTATTGAAGTGGCTCGTCTGGACGGTTCCTCACGAAGAGTTCTTGTCTGGGAAGGACTGAGGCATCCAGTTGGAATAGTGCTTGACCCACCAAATGGGTAGGCAGCTGGTCATAATGGACGTTTTGATAGTGTTGACTTGGTGCATATAACTCATTCCCTTATGGGCTACATTAAGATCCAACATCTTTGAATGAATCTACTGAAACGGAGCATTTACTAGAGTAACGGAAAATTTTAGAATTGTGTAGTTTTGAAACCATTGTGATAAATAGAAGCAAATAGGAGCAAATGCTCTATTTATCACAATGGTTTCAAAACGTGACTTTAACAAAGGCGTCTATATGAGGGAATAGGTTATCTCTTTCACTGCCAAAGGCACCAGAAAGCAACTCAAAGTATTTGCAGCAATAGTTGTACCTGTGATTGTCTTTGCAAACAGTTAGTGAAGTAGATGAGACGTCAAGTAATTCGGCATCTCATCAGGATCCAAACTGTTTGGCGCACTTATTACATTTTATAGAAGAAATTGAAGGAAGTCCATGTGAGAAGATGACACTGTTTGCTGGCAAAAATTATTTGGCACCAAAACAATTAATCCTTTATGATTATCTATATATGAAATCATGACAATATGAGTATTTATTTCCTGAATTTGTATTTTGGTCAATGTAAAAGCCTTTTTTTGGCAAGTCAGAAACGGTGGAATCATATCTTTAGTATTCCATATTAAAGCAAGCAGTGTATCGGTAGACTGTTCGCAAAATGTGCCAAAAGTCGTCTCTGCGAGGGTTTTGCAGTTACTGTATAACTCTTTCCTCACTAGCACTGAACTCATGATTATCTATGCAAACAGTTTTGATCCAGATAAGATACTGACTAATTCTATGTTTCATCAGGAACCAAACTGTTTGATATTCCAACTCATTTGGATTGAACCTGTTACATTGATTATAATATATTTGCATCTAGCATGCAAAGAGAGTTAACCCATAAAGTGCTGGAACCAAATATATGTATATGACATTTGCTAACAGTGTAGACTTGTATCAGAGTCTTCCTGAGGGAACCCTTTGATCATGGTGTGCTGCGTGACTGCACTGTTTGTCATGCAAAGCATTTTCTTCAGTGATAACATTTGATACAATCTTTTGTTTAACCCATTCCTCCATAGTTATTTTTAGACCCAACCTCTTTGAACAAATCTACCAAACAGGAGCATTTACTAGAGAAAAGGACAATTTTAGAATTTTGTAGTTTGAAACCATTGTGATAAATAGAGCATTTGCTCCTATAGGAGCAAATGCTCTATTTATCACAATGGTTTCAACATTTATCACAATGGTTTCAACAGGTGATTTTTACAGAGCGTAGAAAGGCGTATTCATGGAGGAACGTGTTAGTTAATATTCAAAAAGGGAGGAGTTGGTTGTAATTATTTAGGAGGTTAAGAATTAATTTTCAGTGGTATTTGATTGCAGGTATATGTACTGGACAGACTGGGCAGATGTTCCTAGACTAGAGCGGGCACACCTGGATGGTACAAATAGAGAAGTGCTTGTAGAGGACATCGGTCGGATTCATGGACTGACCATCGATTACACAAAGGGCCGATTGTGCTGGGCAGATATTGACAAAGACAGAATAGAATCCTGCAACCTGAATGGTAAGAATAGTGTGTTATGTCACTGGAATGGTATCACATCATGAATTTATTGAAACTTTGGAAAATATGGATGCTGATGTATTAACCCTTGAGATGTGGGAAACAAGTGCACTTGCATTTGCAAACAGTGTAGACCCAGATCAGAGGGCTATGGTCAGGGCAGGCACTGTTTGTCATATACCCTGTCATACCGAATGGACTCTATTGTTAAACAAAAATAGATGCTTTCATTTTGAAATTTCAGCATTCAAAGGGTTATATTTGATTGTTCAGTAATTGTTGTAATCACATTGTAGTGACTTTCCTCTAGGACTTGATGAATTGGTTTATCATTCAGATGCTTCAATCATTACATTAACATTAACAAGATCAACTGAAAGAATGGTGTATTCTCTGATGATTAGTTCCCCAAAGTAAAGTGTAAAGCAGATGATATTAGACATCATGAAGTGTAAATCGGGATTGGGATTTCTCATCTCTTGAGAAGATTTCAGAGCAAAACTTTCTTAAACCTTCCAGAACAAAAGTTACTCTGTTGGGTATCAAAACATATGTTTTAGGTAGGGTGTAATATGTACTTTTCAGACTGTCCCTAAGTGTTTTATTTATCATGTTTTAGGCACTAATCTTGTGATAATACAATATGAAGTGTTTCGTAAATTATGTATGCTAATATAGTACAAAGATTAGAGTTTCATATACATTGTATAATGTTCGAGGCACTAATTGTGTATTAATATAGTCTGAAGTGTTTCTTGTATTATGTTTCAGACATTAATCATGCGGTAATATAGTATGAAGTGTTTCATTTATCCCGTTTCAGGCACTGACCGTGTAGTAGTCATTGATCAGGATGTACCCAATCCAATGGCATTGACACAGTATGAGGACTCGCTGTATTGGACTGACTGGGAGAACATGAGCATTGAGAAAGCCAGCAAGACAACTGGAGGCAACAGGACAGTTGTGCAGGATCATGTTGATAAAGTCATGGATATACTGGTGTTCCATCATTCAAGACAATCAGGTACCATATGTCTTAAGTATTTGGCTAGACACACTCAGGCAAATAGTGCAGACCCTGATCATGTTGCTCCTGAGGAAGCAGTTTTATCAAGGTCTACACAATTTTCTTCCCCATTATTAGCTCGCCTGTTTTGAAGAAACATCGAGCTATTGTGATCACTGGGTCGTAGGCGTTGTCGTAGTTGTAGTTTTAATCATAGTTCTCGTCATTGGCGTGCAAAAACTTTAATGTTGCTCATTACTCGAAAAGTATAAGAGGTATAATAGGTGGGTAGATCTCTTTGAGGAGAAGGTCCCTATATAAGAACCATAACTCTTGATTTCGAAATTTTGGAGTTATGGCCCTTTATTTTTAGCACGTCTGCTTTGAAGAAAAGTCAGGCTATTGTCACTGTGTCGTCGTCGTCGTTGTTGTCGTTGCGCCGGTGTGCAAAAACTTTAATGTAGCTCATTACTCGAAAAGTATAAGAGGTATCAACATTAAACGTCATAGGTTAATAGATCTCATTTAGGGTAAGGCCCCTACATAAGAACCATAACTCTTGATTTCCAACTTTTGGAGTTATGGCCCTTTATCGTTTTCAATTTTTTTTAATTTAGCTGGACCAGTACCAAATCAGACGAGCGTTGGCACCGCACGCGGCTCTTGTTTTCAAAAAGTTTTAATTTAGCTGGACAAGCACCAAATCATATGAGCATTGGCACCGCACATGGCTCTTGTTTTCTTACCAGGTTGTTGAGAGGGGATATTTGGTTAACCCTTACAATGCAGGACACAAGTCACTCATGTCACTGCTTGTCATGTTACACTTTTCTTTTGAAAATTCCCTAAATATTCACCATAAGCTTGACCTGTTTGAATTTTGGAAAAGTCTGTTTGAAACATTCAGCGGTGTAAGGGTTAAGGAATATTTAGGGTAAAATGCATTATGTCTTGGTTGGGTGTCATTATGGATAAAGATCCAAAATGTTTGACATCCTGCATATAATGTTCTTAAAGAAAGATAATATTCACTTACATAAATGTTTTTAATAATGTCTTTTTTTTCCGTGCAGGTTGGAATGGTTGTGTTGGTAATAATGGTGGCTGTTCACACCTCTGTCTAGCACTACCGGACAAATTCTCAGCTAACCACAGTCACCAGTGTGTCTGCCCCACCCACTACACCCTCAATGCAGACAACAAAACTTGCTCAGGTAAGGGAATGAATTCAGATGTTACTAGTCTGATTTACACTTTGTTCACTGACAATAGGTCTGTGACAACAGATATTATCAGTTTGAATGCAGATGAGACACTGTCAGAGTTAGTCGGCGTCCCATCAGGAGCCTTACTGTTTTTTAACCCTTTTCCTTTTCTATGTTTATTCCAAATTTTAATAACTACTGAATATTCATGGACAAAATAGTTATAATGAAATACGTAAGGTGGAACATTGTAGCCATTAGAAAGTAAAGAAACAGAACTATCAAATTCCATTAGCAAACAGAGCTGACCGTGATCAGACATCTGCTCTAGCAGCCGTCTGATCTGGGTCTACTCTGTTTGCAAATGCATGAAAATGCGTTTATATGAAGGAAAGGGTTAGTTTTGATCATAGCTTTTAAAAACGATCCAAACATTTTCAGCATACTACAAAATTTGCAAAGAACAGTGACTTTTTATGCAATGAGTGTCACCAAATGATTCTGAGAACAGATGGCTTTTCTAGTTTGAAGGTACAGGTCATAATTACATGTATTATGTTGTAGTCAGGCTAAATTGAGGCCTCTCTCAGATCCAAGCCAGAAAGAAAGTGCTGATTGTGTTTGCATCCTTAACCCATAACTCTATAAATATTTATGAAGAAGTAATGAATATATGAATATTAATTAACTGAATAATCATAATGGCATTATGAAAAAAGGAATTTTTGACCATTGCAGAAGCTGTAGAATCAGGGTCCAAGGTTATAAAGCGTGTGAGTCTGAGATCATTCTCAAGTATCTAATTGCAAGCTCAGAATCTGACCAATCAGATGCTTGAGAATGATCTCAGACTCAAGCAAAAAGCTTCATAACCTCGGAGCCAGATCTGTATTATTTTTTGAGCAAACAGAGCAGACCCTGATTGGATGGCTCCTACAGGAGTTGTTTGGTCAGGATCTACTCTGTTTGCAAGGACATTAAAAGGCATATCTGTGGAATAAAGGGATTAATTCCACTGAAGAAGTTAAAATTGCAAGAAGATACTTTTATATTGAGTTACTGTGCCTGGAAGATACTTTTATATTGAGATACTGTACCTGGAAGATACTTTTATATTGCTCACGATACTTCATTTACTTGTTCAGAAAAGATTTTTAACCTTATTCCTGATAGAGACGCCTTTGCAAACAGAGTAGACTCAGAATGGAGGGCTCCTGTGGGAGTCATCTGATAAGGGTCTTCTTTCTTTGCTTGGTTATGGAATAATATGGATCTGACTGAATAGTTTCTGCCATGGTCTAAAGTTTCTGTGTTCACATGGCATTATAAATATTCAGATACATGTATATTCATGATTCCACTATTTCTTCTTACATGGATATTCATAAGGTTATGGGTTATGGAAATGTTTTTATAGGTATTTATTCATCCAGATAAAGAGGCTTAAACTTAACCCTTTCCCCAATGAATATTCATGTAAGAAGTAATGACGCCATGAATATTAATTAGACACTGACCAGATAGCTTCTTTAGGAGCTGTCTGATCTGGGTCTACTCTGTTTGCAAAGGTGGAGAAAGGTGTATTTTTGGAGTAAAGGGTTAAAATGACATAGCTTGTGAACAATTTGTTTTCTTTTTCAGCACCAAACTACTTTTTACTGTTTAGTCAGAAGAATACGATAAGTCGTCTGACTGTAGAGGAAGATGACATAGCTGCCTCACCAGATATTGTTCTGCCAATCAAATCCCTGCGAAACCTTAAAGCCCTTGACTATGACCCTGTTAAGGATTTCATATACTGGATAAGTGGGCGATCAAAATCCATTAAAAGAGCCAAAGCAAACGGAACAGAGGTATGTCATAAGCACACTGAGGGCGGAGAGCAAAAGTGTTGTAGCTACAATGTTGTAGCTACAATCTATGGAGTGAAGTCATGAGTGACCTTTGCAAACATGTGGTCTCAGTTGAGATACCCAGTAACTCAGCATCTCTTCACAATTCAAACTGTTTGACATTCTGTTTATAAATGATAAGGAATGTAGTTTGACATTCTGTTTATAAATGTAAAAGAATGTAGTTTCTGTGTAGTTTCTGTGTTGATATGCCATTATAAAGATTCAGAAACAGCCATCAAACAGAGGTTTAATTATTGGTTTGTAAGGTAGGTGGTAGCTTAATGCAGGTCAGAAGTAATGCAGAAAGCTCCTATAGGAGCTTTTTGCATTACTTTTGCCCTGCATTAAGTAACCATCTGCTTTTTTAACACTCCTATATCCAATAGATGAATGGCTGCCTTAGAAGGTTCTACTGTATTGCCAGGATTTATAAAAATTATATCTGAGTTTGAGTGGGAAAAAAAACCCATCAGATATAAGGGGTAAGGTATTTATTTGCATAATCTGTGATTTCAGGGTCTTTTGAAAAAATAATAGATTTGGATACATTATTAGTAATCCAATGCTGAGCTATATATTGTTTGAACAAATATATAATCCTTTTCCTCATGAATATGCATGTGGGAAATAATGAATGTATGAATATTGATTTGCTGAATTTTATAATGAGATCAGGGATTTTTATGCCCCCAAAGCTAGGCTTTGGCGGCATATAGTGATCGCACCGTGCGTGTGTGGGTGTGTGTGTGTGTGGGTGTGTGGGTGTGTGGGTGGGTGGGTGTGTGGGTGGGTGGGTGGGTGTGTGTACCTTTTGTCCGGAGTATATTTCCTTTGTCACATCAGCTACGGATACCAAATTTGGTGTGTGAGTTCATCTTGGGATGGGGGAGTGTCGCGTACCATTTTCATGTCACTGTGACCTTGACCTTGACCTTTGACCTTGATTTTACAAAAAGCTTGTCCGGAGCATATCTCCTTTACCTTACCAGCTACAGATTCCAAATTTGGTGTGTGAGTTCATCTTAGGATGGCGGAGTGTCGCGTACCATTTCCAGGTCACTGTGACCTTGACCTTGACCTTTGACCTCGATTTTAAAAAAAGCTTGTGCCTTACCAGCTACAAAAAGCTTGTCCGGAGTATATTTCCTATACCTTACCAGCTAAGGATTCCAAATTTGGTGTGTTAGTTCATCTTGGGATGGAGGAGTGTCGCTTACCATTTTCAGATCACTGTGACCTTGACCATGACCTTTGACCGATTTTACAAAAAGCTTGTCCGGAGCATATCTCCTTTACCTTACCAGCTACAGATTCCAAATTTGGTGTGTGAGTTCATCTTGGGATGGCGGAGTGTCGCGTACCATTTTCAGGTCACTGTGACCTTGACCTTGACCTTTGACCTCGATTTTAAAAACCGCTTATACCTTACCAGCTACAAAAAGCTTGTCCGGAGTATATCTCCTATTCCTTACCAGCTAAGGATTCCAAATTTGGTGTGTGAGTTCATCTTTGGATGGAGGAGTGTCGCATACCATTTTCAGATCACTGTGACCTTGACCATGACCTTTGACCGATTTTACAAAAAGCTTGTCCGGAGCATATCTCCTTTACCTTACCAGCTACAGATTCCAAATTTGGTGTGTGAGTTCATCTTGGGATGGCGGAATGTCATGTACCATTTCCAGGTCATTATGACCTTAACCTTGACCTTGACCTTGACCGATTTTACAAAAAGCTTGTCCAGAGCATATCTCCTATACCTTACCAGATACGGATTCCAAATTTGGTTTGTGAGATCACCTTCAGATGGCGGAGTGTCGCGTACCATTTTCAGGTCACTGTGACCTTGACCTTGACCTTCGACCTCGATTTTACAAAAAAGGTTGTCCAGAGAATATCTCTTATACCTTACCAGCTGCGGATTCCAAATTTAATGTGTGAGTTTATCTTGGGATGGCGGTGTGTCGCGTACCATTTTCAGGTCACTGTGACCTTGACCTTTGACCTAGATTTTACACAAAGCTTGTCTGGAGCATTTCTCCTATACCTTACCAGCTACGGAATCCAAATTTGGTTTGTGAGTTCATCTTGGGATGGGGGAGAGTCATGTACCATTTTCAGATCACTGACCTTGACCTTGACCTTTGACCTCAATTTTACAGTCCGGAGCATATCTCCTATATCTTACCAGATACAAAAAGCTTGTCCAGAGCATATCTCCTATACCTTAAACGTTGACAATCAACCCAGGGTCCTTTTTAACGTTGAGAATGACTTAGGGTCCTTTTTAACTAAGTTTTGACGCTTGGCTCTTTTCTTAGCTATCATAATCGTCAAAGGTTCTGTTTCTAATGTTAAGAACTGACTCCTGTGTCATTTTTAACAGCATCAAAATTTCATGTTACACCTGCATTACATTGTATTGTTTTTCCACCAAAATGCATTTCGGTGTCAAACACTTTGGGGGCATTTGTCACCCGTGACGACCCTCTTGTTTTATTTATTTTTATTTCACCATGGCAGAAGCTGTAGAATCTGATATAGACTATGTCATAAGAAGGCCCTGATCAGATAAATCCTGCAGGAGCCAGCTATTCTGGTTCTACACTTCTTGCAAAGGTGTCAAATGGTGTCTTTGAGGAAAGGTTTAACCCATTCCCTCATAGGCTATTTTTAGTTCCATCCACTTTGAATAAATCTACCGAAAAGGAGCATTAACTAGAGAAAAGGACAATTTTAGAATTCTGCAATTTGAAACCATTGTGATAAATAGAGCATTTGCTCCTATAGGAGCAAATGCTCTATTTATCACAATGGTTTCAACAGGTGACTTTTGCAGAGGCGTCAATATGGGGGAATGGGTTAAGGGAAGGAAAAACTGTGCAATACAAAGGGAAGGAGGAGGATTAACTCTTTACCTGAAAGAGACAACTCTGTGAACAGAGTAGACCCAAATTAGACGGACAAATCCTGTTGGTGCTGTCTAATCAAGGTTTTCTTTGTTTCCTTCCAGGCTATGTTACAAATCTCTGTTGTTTGCTATGTCAACAAATGTCCTTGTTTTATGATTTTAATGCAGGAAATAAATACATGTAAATCAATAATCAGAAAGGGCAGAGGAAAAGGTAAAAACAAATGTTCTTGTCATTTTTCAGATGGAAGTGATTGTCAATGGAAACAGTGCAGGGATAAGGCCATTTGATCTGGCCATTGATCCATATTCTCACCTTATCTTCTGGTCCTGCTCCAACAACAATGTTATCAACTTCACTCGCATTGATACAAAAGTTAAAGGTGTTGTTGTCAATAATGAAAACCAGAAACCTAGATACCTGGCTGTGAATCCGGAAAAAGGGTGGGTACATGCTAGTTGAATGTTGCAACGTAGGAGACGTGTCACAATGTTGCATATTATCCCATTCCTCCATAGGCTATTTTTAGATATAATCTCTTCCAATAAATCTACTGAAAAGGAGCATTTACTAGCATTTATAGGAGCGTTCTGTTTTACTTTCACCTTGCTTTAAGCAGCCACCTGCCTTTAACACAAAATACTTGATGTAATTTAGTGGCCGTTATAAAGAGGTTTTACTGTATATATCTGCATATTTGCATGGATATTCATCAGATAAAATGTGAATAATAAATAAATGGAATTCTTCGGAATGTTTGGTTTGTAAAAGTTCCATCAACATTTTTAGGCAAAGAAAAAAGGAATGATCCTAATGGTCTGTCATGAAGAACTTGATTTGTCTTTAGTGTTTTTCCATCACTGCTTTCTAGGAATTATTTTTTATTTTCCACTGCAGGCATTTATACTGGACAAATTTGGGCAATCCTGCGGGAATACAGAGATCTCTATATGATGGTACGGAGTCTATTAACCTGTTCCTTACTGGTCTTACTAAGCCTGGCCCAATTACACTGGACCCAGTGAGCAATATGCTGTTTTGGGCAGATTCTGATGAGCGCACAATCCAGTGCAGTGATCTATCAGGTGGCAACAGGAAAATCTTGCTAAATGGAAAACAAAACAACCAGGTTGATACAATTCTTGGCCTTGCGGTATTGGGCAATTATTTATTCTGGGTTGATAAAGACAAACAATTTATAGGCAGAATTCATAAGAAAACGGGTAAAGAAATGAAGTTTGTTCAAGGGCATGTGGTAAATCTGAGTGATATTCATGCAGCTGTGTATATAGACCCTGAGGAGGTCAGCAAAAACCTGTGTTCAAAAGACAATGGGGGTTGTTCACATATTTGTATTCCGAAGAAAAATCAGCAAATTCAGTGTTCTTGTCCCAACAATTTGGTCTTGAAGACCGATGAGGTAAATTGTGCTGAGAAAACTACATGTGCTCCTAATGAGTTCACTTGTAAGTCAGGAAATAAAGAGTGTATACCTAAACAATGGTTATGTGATGGCAGTGCAGAGTGTCTGGATAATTCAGATGAGGAGGATTGTCCGATTTGTGAGTCTACTGAGTTTCAGTGTAAAGATGGGACATGCATAAAGGAGGAGGAAGTATGTGATGGAATATATCAGTGTGTGGATAGAAATGATGAAGATGCGTGTTGCGAAAATAGGTCTCAGATTAAGTGTTCGAAAAGCAATAAGTGTTATGATCAAAAGAGTCGATGTGATGGAAAGCATGACTGCCCAGACAAATCTGATGAGGAGGGCTGTGCAGACAGTGTAAGTGAGAGCACACCCCAGTCCCTCTCTGCTCATGTGACTGTAGCGATCGTAGTTGGGGTTTTATCAATAGTGATCCTGCTGGCTATAGCATTTCTGTGCAGGAGAAAATCTCCGGATCCGCAAATGGATGATCGTGATATGATTATGCTAACTAAACCCCTCAACCCCTCAGAGACCCCACCAAACACCATTGGTGCTCGAAGTAAGAAACATGATCGCAACAAGCCACCTGCGATAACAGCGACTCTTTCTATAGGATCAGACAGTAACGTGGTGTATGATCGTAATCATGTTACTGGTGCTTCTTCAAGCAGTTCTGCTGTGACACAGTATCCCAAAGAGACTCTGAATCCCCCACCCAGTCCTGTGACAGATAGGTCTGTGTGTGCAGGGGAATATTACGGCTACACAACAAATAGTCCATCTACAACTCGTTCATTTAAAAAGCATCGTCGACGTCAAGTGCCACCCCCACCTACCACTCCATGTAGTACAGACGTTTGTGAGGACAGTGAACCCTATTTTCCTAGTAAATACTACAACAATTCTTTGCTGGAAGTGAACTATGATTCTGATCCCTACCCTCCACCCCCTACTCCGAGAAGTCATTATTTTTCAGATGAGATGATGAGCTGCCCAGATTCACCAACAACTGAGAGAAGTTATTTTCACCCTTATCCCCCACCGCCATCACCTGTACCCAACTCAGACTGCTGAAATCTCCACTCCAGACCTTTAGATATGAGGATTTTTAACAGATCTTGTTAACCTGTTTCCTGGTGAATATTCATATAAAAAATAATGACATCAGTGATATTTTTAATTAAATTTAGACATGCCTTTTGTGCTGTCAGAGGTAGAAATGGTAGAATCAGATCTATAGAAAACCATAAGCAAACAGAGCAGACCCTGATCAGACAGCCCTTATAGGAGCCATCTCATCTGGGTCTACTCTGTTTGCAAAGGTGTGAAAAGGCATTTATTGGAAGGAAAGGGGTTAAAATGTTTTCGGTGTTTCTCAGCCAAAGACTACCTTGCTAATGAATCATTGGAATTGCCTCCCCGAGGCGATTCTGTTAAGTTTCTACAAGATAGGCTTTTTGCTGAGATAGATCAGTCTACCTATTATCTACAGTTCTGAAGTCTTAGTGTCTTATAATCGGTTTATCCCTTTCCTCCATAGACTCAACCTCTTTGAATGAATCTGCCCAAAAGGAGCATTTACTAGAGAAAATTAAAATTTTAGAATTTTGTAGTTTGAAACCATTGTGATAAATAGAGCATTTGCTCCTATAGGAGCAAATGCTCTATTTATCACAATGGTTCCAAGAAGTAGTTATTACAGAAGCATAGAAAGGCATATTTATGGAGGAAAGGGATAATTCTTCTGGTACTGACTTGGACATGGTCATTTTGTGCTCAGATATGAGTTTCATTGAACACATTTAGGGTTGAAATTTTGTTCCATGTTTTGCGCGTCAAGATTCTTGCTTCGTTTATATTGAGAAGGGAAAGAAAAATACATGCATGCTATAAGGTACTAAAATGCCATGTTGGCCTATACTTGAAAATAATTTCATTCATTCTGTTGGAGCCATTTGATCAGGATCTGATATGTAAGCCAGTTTTAATGTCAGTACATCAAGTCTTGCCTATAACCAATCAAATTTGAAGGAAAAAACAGTCGTAAAAAATACAGTGTTACCAGCTCAGTATTGCTTGCTAAAAGAAGCAGTTGTCAAACCGTCTTTTCAAAGAAATTAGATTGGACCATATAGAATAACTACTGGACATTCAGCATACAAAGAGTTCAATGGTTGATCAAAGAGGCCAGTTAAGATTGGCAGTATAACCCTTTCCCTGTTCAATATTCATATAAGAAATAATTACATCGTGAATATTTATTAGCAGAATGTTTTAGTGTAAACTTTTCAAGGAAATGTTTTGCTAAATGACAAAAACTGTAGAATCAGATCTGTATCATTTCACAAGCAAACAGTGCAGACCCTGATCAGATGGCTGCTATAGGAGTCGTCTGATCTGGGTCCATTCAGTTTGCAAATGCTTGAAAAGGTGTTTATATGAAGGAAAGGGATAACCAGGCTAAAAAACACAGAACATTTCTGCTAGCCGCCACTTAATTAATTGAGGTCTTTAAACTAATGGCTGCTTAACCCGTTAATACTGAATATTCATGCAAGAAATACAGATTAGCTGATCTTTTGTAATAGAAAATGTTTGGCTTTGTCAGAAACTGTAGAATTAGGTCTGTATTATTGCATAAACAAACAGAGCAGACTTAGATCAGGCAGCTCCTATCTGGGTGTACTTTGTTTGCATACTTGTAAGTATGTATCTATGACTATATGAAGTAAAGGGTTAACACACAATGCAAATAATGTAGAGATTTCTGCACAACTTGCCACTTGCCTTAACCTGTCCCATCATATAAACACTTTGCAAACAGAGTAGACTCGGATCAAATTGCTCCTGTGAGAGTTATCTGACCAGGGTCTGCTCTGTTTGTTCATGAAATTATAACAGATCTGACTACAGTTTCTACAATAAATTTCAAGTATTCATGTGTACATAAAAATTATGCCATTATACAATCCAGCTAATAAACATTCATGATGCCATTATTTCTTGCATACATATTTGTCAGGGAAATGGTTAACCCATTACCTCATAGGCTATTTTTAGATACAACCTCTTTGAATAAATCTACCGAAAAGGAGCATTAACTAGAGAAAAGGATTTTTTTTAGAATTTTGTAGTTTGAAACCATTGTGATAAATAGAGCATTTGCTCCTATAGGAGAAAATGCTCTATTTATCACAATGGTTTCACAAAGTGACTTTTACAGAGTTGTCAAAAGTTGTCAATATGAGGGAAAGGGTTAAAGTCTTAAAGATGTTCTTTGGAGTGGCTGTTCCATAGAGGTTATACTGTTCTTTCATTTTGTATTTAGACTGATAAGATTGTGCTCTAATGATTTAAATGCTGTTTTCCTTGTTTGGTTTGGCATGGACTGAAAAGATAGAACTGAAAGCCTCCATTACGGCTGTCATATTTCATTAGCTCTCATTAATCAACTGTTAGATATGCCAGTATTCGAAACTAAAGACAAGAAACATACCCTAATTATCAGAAATATTTGGACATGCCAACTGAGGCAAATAGTTTTGATTCAGGCCAAACTGTTTTATTTGGAGCAGTTTGATTAGGGTCTACACTATTTGTTATTCCGTATGAAGCAGAGGTCTATTTAAGTTGCGTAAATTCAAACATTTTTAAGAGTAACTCCTTTATTTCTCCACCAAACCCTATGTTGTGACCACTCTTTATAATCGTCTCTTCGAGGATTTGGTGGAGAAATGACGATTTTAGTGTTTTGAGTACGCACCTTTATCTGTTGCTCTGATATAAAGTTTTCAAATGGTGCAGAATGGACTTATTTAGAGAAGATTGGACATCCTGTAATGGGAGATTGGGTGTCTTAATATTTAGGATAACTATGGTAACCATTTGTACATATTCACATGTGTTGTACTATATTATACTAGACTGTAGGGCAGTGAGTGTGAGCTGTGAGTTAGGCACCCGTGAGTTATTGTGATATTTATTGTAGACAGTCGTTTGAAGCTGACTCTATGCCAAAAGTATATCGATCATCATTATTAATATTGAGCTTGTCTTGTGAAAGATTGTGCATCCAAAATTATCTAAAAAGTTATAATTTACGACAATTGTTGATACCTGTATAGCCAAAATTATCACATATTGTAGTGTATGGAAATTAAGGCAAACTTCATAATTATGCCAGAAATAATACTAAGTTCTCACATAGGACAATGGTATTTTCCAGTTGCGATAGTCCTGTGGTAAAAATTATGATAATTTTAGATATACGATCTTTAGACAGGTCCTTGATTTAAAATCAGAGTTTAGCAAAACAGATGACTTAACTTGTGCCTTGATGGGTTTTCAGTTTAACTCCTTGCACAGTAGCGGTGGATTCATGATAGCCAATGCAAACACTTTAGATCTAGGTGAGACACTGAGTAAATAAGCATCTGATCAGCATCCAAAATGTTCGACACTTTGATTGGGATTTTTTGAAAAACAATAGAGAAAAATTTGTTGTCAGATGTTTTAGCAAACAATAAATTTTCTTTGCGTGCAAAGAGCTAAAGACTTTCAGTTCAGCTGCAGAAAACTAGACAGATTTATTGAGCACAAAATTCAGCAGCTCAAATGCTTTATTAATTTCCATGTAGTATTTAACACTTTGCTTCATAATACAGCCTGTGCAAACAGAGTAGACCCAGATTAGGCAGACAGTTCCTGAAGGAGCTGACTGATCAGGGTCTACTCTATTGGCTTATATTACACAACAGATTCTTTGTTCTTTGCCTTGCCAATAAATTTCATTATTTAAATTTTTACTACAACAATTAACTCTTTCCTTCATATAAATGTGTTTTCACGCATTTGCAAACAGAGTAGACCCAGATCAGATGGCTCCTATAGGAGCCATCTGATCAGGGTCTGATGTTTGCTTATGGAATTTGATAGGTACATTTTATATTTCTTTACTTTCTAAAATGGCTACAATGTTCCATTTTCCATATATCATGATAACTGATTTGTTCATGAATATTCATTAGGTATTAACATAAATTTTGCAATTTTAAAGCATAGAACAGGGAAAGGGTTAATTAATGCTCATAATGGGAAGTTTCACATGAATCTTCATGAAGTAAAGGATTAAGATAGGTTAAACCCTTTCATTTAAATGAAAACTTTTTCTTGCTTTTGCAAACATAGTAGACCAAGATCAGATGGCTCCTGTAAGAGCTGTCTGATCTGGGTTTGCTCTTTTTGCTTATAAATGAAATTGTAATATCGGTAGACATGACTACAGTTTCTTCCAATACAAAAAAACCTGTGTCCTTATGCCATTGTAAAAAAATCAGCTTAATGAATATTTATGATATCATTATTTATTTCTTACATGAATATTCAACAGTGAAAGGGTTAACCCTTTCCCTGTTCTATGTTTATTACAAATTTCAATACATACTGAATATTCATGAACAAAATAGTTATAAAGAAATATTGAAGTTGGAACATTGTAGCCCTTTTAAAAAGTAAAGAAACAGGTCTATCAAATTCCATTAGCAAACAGAGCAGACCCTGATCAGACGGCTCCTATAGGAACCGTCTGATCTGGGTCTTCTCTGTTTGCAGATGCGTGAAAACACGTTTATATGAGGGAAAGGGTTAAAACATCATCAGTGTGGAATGTGTGGGGACTATTCAGGGCTTTGTGAGATGCTAGTGAGTTAGTCAGCAATGTTGATGTGGTTGGTGTCTCACAAGGATTTAGAACGTTTGCACAGGTCATCTCAAACCAGAGTGGAACAAGTTTAGTCTGATTAATTTTCTAGGACTGTATCTGTTATGCATCATCTCAAGCTTAGAACAAATTTAGGAACAAATTTTTGTTTTTTTCTGTCATATCTTTTTCACTGCCAATGACTTAATCTGTGATAACCTGGGTACACAATTAGGATTTATATTAAATGCCATGTAGCTTGGTGTCTGATCAGGATCTAGATTGGTTTTACTTGTGATCATTGTTTTTGAACATAAATAAATGAAAAACAAATTAAACCAAACAATAAATGTGTGGACAGTAAACATTGGCAGTGAAAGAGTTACAGTAATACTCCTCTAAACTGGAATTGAAGAATGTCTTTTTAACCCATCCCCCCCCCCCCCCCCCATAGGCTATTTTTAGATCCAACCACTTTGAATAAATCTACAGAAAAGTAGCATAAACTAGAGAAAAGGAAAATTTTAGAATTTTGTAGTTTGAAACCATTGTGATAAATAGAGCATTTGCTCTTATAGGAGCAAATGCTCTATTTATCGCAATGGTTTCAACAGGAGATTTTTACAGAGGCGTAGACAGGTGTATTTATCAAGGATAGGGTTAAAGACAGGACTGGATACTAATTTGAATGTCCAGTATAGAGGGGTTTTACCGAATATTGTTTTTGCTACCTCATGGTTGTTATGTGTAAATAGGTCAGTAGGCAAACATTTTTTTTTACAATTTGCCGATGTGCATCTAACCTAGATAGGCTTATAATCTACATTCAAGCTGTTTTATCTCTAATAAACGCTCCCAGTGGGACAGTGCACTTTTAAAAAAGGAGATTCTTACATTTTGTACACTGGTGGTTGGTTAATGCAGGATGAAAGCAATGCAGATAGCTCATAGTGGAGCTTTCTTCAATGCTTTCATTCTACATTAAGCTGCCAGCTGTATTTTGAAAAACTTTATTTTTTATAAGGATGAGTTTATTATACGAGAGGGGGAGTGTTAATTAGGGAGAATGCAGTAAGTGCTATTTTTATAATGATATATGTGCTGTGTCATATAGTATAACTCTTTACCAGATGAATATTTATGTAATAAATAATGATTAGGAATATTAATATGCTGAGGTGTATAATGGTATCATGAACACAAGAATATTTTACAATGGCAAAAGCTGTAGAGTTTCATTTGCAAAACAATTGTAAGTACAGTATAACCCATCTCTTGCAACCACTTAATGAATAAACATGGGTGTCTTTATAAGCAGGTGGTTGCTTAATGCAGGACAAAAGTAATGCAGAAAGCTCCTAGAGGAGCTTTCTGCATTACTTTTGTCCTGCATTAAGCTACCACCTGCATCTAGCACCCAGAATTATACCTCTGTTAGGTGGTTACATTAGCGGGTTTTACTGTACAATGTTAAGAGGAAATTATTGATGACCTTTGAAAAATAGTATAGATCCAGATGAGAAACTGAGTAACTCAGTATTACATCATTATCCGAACTGTTTGATATTTTGGTCGTGTTCATATACCATTATAAAATGTTCATAAAATGAATATTTATGATGTCTTTATTTTTTACATGAATATTTATCAGATAACGGATTATAGCATCAACTTCTAATATGGGCAGTTTAGTTTGATGATGCAATAAGTGTTCTATTAAGATTTCAAATAGTGAATATTTGTGGCTTTCTATCATCACATTTGTAGATAGAAAGAGTTTTATGCTCCCTAGAATCTTGATCTGGAGACTTGTTATTTTTGTCTTGTCAAAATTTTAACCCTTACAACGCTGAATTTTCAAATGGACTATTCCAAATTTCAAACAAGTCAAGCTTATGGTAAATATTTCGGGATTTTTCTAAAGAAAAGTGTAACATGACAAACAGTGCAGACCCTGATGAGAGGGCGAGGCTCCTCTAGGAGCCCTGTCATCTGGGTCTACACTGTTTGCAAAGAACATTAGTGACCTGTGTCCTGCACAGTAAGAGCAAACCTTAGCTATAATGTTTTATAACTTTTAAAAATAGAAACTTCAAGCTTGGCATATATATTGGTCTCATGAAGCTTGAGGAGTGTCCTGTCAATGTCAGTTTCATTTGAAGTCAATGGTCAAACTGGCCTTTATTTTTTGTCAAACACTTGTTGGGAGCATATTGTTTTGCACTCATCTTGACAGTTAAAATAGCGAGAGACTTGTCTTTTAATTGATGTCATCCACATTTTCATTTATATTTTGATTTCAGTATACATTTTGTAAAGATTCTAATCAAAATACATGTATTTATTTAGAGACATTCAGACGTTTTGCTTTTGTTAGATTCATGTTGTGACCTCCATTTTAATTTTTAATTAGTTTTAATTAGTTGAGCAGTACCAGGAAAAACAGTGTTTTTAGGGTTTGAACACAGTATAGATCCGACCAGGGTTAGTTTAATTGAGATTCTGATCAGTGTTGACATTCATTTACATATGCAGGATACCACTCTCTAACCTGACATACAGTTATTGTATGAGGTGAATAACCCAATCTATCGACCTGGCCAATATGATATTGGCTGGGTCCATACACTTGGATATTCACTGATATTATCATACACTTCTTTCTGTCATATGACAACTGCTACCTTGATTTAGCCATATGGTGTTTTGATTTTTAACCCTTTACTCCATGAATATTCATGAAGAAAAATAATGATAACATGAATATATAACTGTTATCTGTTGTTTGGGCCATGACATAACACTGTAGAATCATATTTGTATAGTTCCATAAGCAAACAGAGTAGACCCTGATCCTACAGGAGCCACCTGATCTGGGTGTACTCTGTGTGCAAAGCCAAAGAAAGGCGTATATATGGAGTAAAGGCTTTAAATATAGATATTATTGTTATATCTTAACACACCAATTTCAATGTCTGTATTATGCATTGTCTATAAAATTTTGTCATTGTTTTCATATGACATAACAGAACATGTTCACAGAGTGATGATGCATTCCTTAAGGAGCAAAATTTAATGCCCTTTTTATCACAATGGTTTCAAAACTACAAAACTCTAGTAAATGTACTTTAAAAGAGGTTAGGACTAAAACTAGCCCATGAGGGTAGAGGTGAAACCAATAGTATCACTGTATTACATATTCACCATGAGGTTAACTCTGATCAAATTCTGTATCACAGACGATGTGACTGGTCTGGGTCTACACTGTTTGCAAAGGCACCTTTTATAATGGAGCTGCTTGGTGTAGTGTTTCTTTACAAGAGGACTGAGTGATTGTGATGTTTTGTTATGTTGTACGGATTTTATGATTGTTTCTATAGTTACTGTAGTTTTTATTATATTTGGACATTTTATGAGTTTGATGAAATCAACAAAAATTTTTGACTATAATTTTCCTAGAATTACACTTTCAAAAGTCTAAATCAAGTGAGAATTTCTTAATAGTGTTAAACACTGTTAAAGAAAACTATGAAAATCTTTGTGCTTTTAAGATGAAACTTGAAATACTGAGGGATTATTACACCTTGTTGCAGTTAGCCTTTGCTCCAGGAATATTCATATATGAAATAATGACTACCTGATTTTTTTTTATACAGTAAAACCCCTCTAAACCGGACGTAAACTTTGGTATAAATATCGGTCTTGGAGACAGGTGGCAGCTTCATGCAGGGTGAAAGTCATGCAGAAAGCTCTCTGCATGACTTTCGCCCTGCATGAAGCAGCCACCTGCCTAAAAGTATCTAAATTCTTCTCTACTAGAATTCCGGTTTAGAGGGGTTTTACTGTAATTGCATCATGAACAAACCCAGTTTTACCATGGCAGAAACTGTAGGACTAGGGCTTGGTTAGTTCATAAGCAAACAGAGCAGACACTGATTAGATGGCTCCTACAGCAGCCTTCATTTGAGTCTACTCTGAGTCCAAAGTTAACAAATCCATCTCTATGATAAAAGGTATAACTTAGATGAAAATATCTTTCTTTATAAAGTTGGCATAGTATAATTACAAAAAAACCTGGTTTATTTACAAAACGCAGTGGATCCTGTCTGTAGCAACCTATAAACTAATACACACGCAGTGGACTTTCAAAGCAGGTGGTTACTTAATGCAGAATGAAAGTAATGCAAGAAGCTCATCTCTGGGCTTTCTGTATAACTTTCATCCTGCATTAAACTATGTCATGCTTTTAACCCTTTACACCGTAAATATGCCTTTCTAGGCATTTGCAAACAGAGTAGACCCAAATCAGACTGCTCCTATAGGAGTTGTCTGATCAGGGTCTGCACTGTTTGATTATGATATAATATAGATATGATTCTATGGTTTCTGGCATTGGCCAAAATTTCCAGTGTCCATGTGCTACTTATTTATATTAAACAATTACCGGTAGTCTAATTGATATTCATGATGTCATTATTTCTTACATGAATATTCATGGAGTAAAGGGTTTCGACCAAAGGTTCGAATTCTTTTGAGCGGTCATCGTAAAGTGGTACTATTGTTGCTGTCTTAACCCTTTTCCTGTTCTATATTTATTCCAAATTTTAATACCTACTGAATATTCATGGACAAAATAAAAAGTAAATATTGAAGATGGAACATTGTAGCCATTTTAGAAATAAAGAAACAGATCTCTCAAACCCCGTCAGCAAGCAGAGCAGACCCTGGTCATATAGCTCTATCTGATCTGGGTCTACTCTGTTTGCAAATGCGAGAAAACACGTTTGTATGAGAGAAAGGGTTAATTCAGCACAAGATCTTCATACATACAGGTGATATAACCATTTGTTTCATATTTGTTCTCCTGAAAAGATTACCCACCAAATTGTGATGTGTTTCTTAGCTACATACTATTATATCTCTTTTGTTGTTTTTAGTTCAAAATTATGTTTGAGAAAATCAAAATATGACCATTTTGATAAATTATCTTTGCACCAAATTTTCTCTCTCAAATCAGCTGATCATTTTATCCCTTTACTCCATAGTTACTCCTTTTAACGCTTTTGAAACCAGAGTGCACTGAGATTAAAGGCTCCTGTAGGAGCTGTCTACTCAGAGTCTACTTATATAGATCTGATTGTCCAGGTTTTACTAGGGCCAAACCTCTTCTTGTTCATATGTAATATATGCATGTAGTCATGTATGAAGCTAGTTAGCTAGTTCATGTTCATACATACAGTAAAACCTCTCTATAACGACCACTAAATTGTGTTAATTAGTTGGTATTTAGAGCAGGTGGCTGCTTAAAGCAATGTGAAAGTAAAACAGAACGCTCCCATAAGAGCGTTCTGTTTTACTTTCACCTTGCTTTAAGCAGCCACCTGCCTTTAACACAGAATAATTGGTGTAATTTAGTGGTCGTTATAGAGAGGTTATACTGTACATTATTTCGTACATGCATAGTCTTGGAGTAAAGGGTTATACATGTACAAGGAAAGTGCCATACATCAGCTAGACATATCACTTATTGAGTTTTACAAAAAAAACCGCTATGTGCTTCCAGGAATTTTGTTTTAACCTTTAGCACATTGGATTGAATTATCATTTAAAATACTGTCATACAAACTTAGGCAAATAGTTTAGACCCCGTCAAACTGCTTCTGAAGGAACAGTTTGAACAGGGTCCACTATTTGCTACTCTATTCAGTCTTAGCTAACTCATTTTCTCCTAGGCTTTTTTAGACCCAACCTCTTTGAATAAATCTACCAAAAAGGAGCATTAACAATAGAAAAGGAGAGTTTTAGAATTGTGTAGTCTTGAAACCATTGTGATAAATAGAGCATTTGCTCCTATGGAGCAAATGCTCTGTTTATCACAATGGTTTCAAAATATGAATTTTATAGAGGCACAAAAATGCGTCATTAGGGGGTAATGTGTTAAGTAACCAGAATGTTGCAAAATTGACTTATTTCGCTTCACAATATAGTAAAGAGGGCAGATTGGATGTCCCAAGATAAAAGAGTAATCACAGTAAGATTTGTTATACGCTTTTAACACAATGTCAGATAGATTGGATCCTGATTAGACACAAGGTAACTTTGTGTCTCATCTGGATCCAAACTGTTTGTGAAGATTATCATGAACTGTCCCATGGTGTGCTAAAGGTTATGTGTATATGTATGTTTGCTTTATGTATGTGCTACTGTTTTGAATAAATCATGTGTTTCATTTGTTAAGAATACATTTTGCAGAAACTTTATAGATATTCTATCATTGTATATATTGTACAATTTATTATGGATGATTATAAAGTGCTATTAAGATTTTTATATGACAATACTTCTACAAAAATTGAAAGTATAATACAACATAGCATCACAAGATGCCAAATAATGATGTCTTTTGTTATTATGTTCTGTCCAATATCTTTTTAGCTCACCAGAGCACAAAGTGCTCAAGGTGAGCTATTGTGAAACCCCTGTGTCCGGCGTCCGTCTGTCTGTCCGTCAACAATTTCAAACGACTTCTTCTCTGAAACCGACTGCCCAATTGTAACCAAACTTGGTCAGATACATACTGTGGGTGGGTGCTTCAAAAGTTGTTAAAACATAGTGGGTGGGGCCATCGGTCTTGTTGCCATGGCAACTGTACACAATATCTAGAAAATTCTTCTTCTCCAGAATGACTTGTCCGATTTGAATATAGTTTTCACCAAAATGTTTCTCATTTGATAGACTTTAAAAGTTGTTAAAAGAATTTTGATCCGGCAAAAAACATGGCCGCCAGAGGGCGTTGTCATTTTTAGCTCACCAGAGCACAAAGTGCTCAAGGTGAGCTTTTGTGATACCCCTGTGTCCGGCGTCCGTCGTCCGTCTGTCCGTCTGTCCGTCTGTCTGTCCGTCAACAATTTCAAACGACTTCTTCTCTGAAACCGACTGCCCAATTGTAACCAAACTTGGTCAGATACACACTGTGGGTGGGGGGGCTTCAAAAGTTATTAAAAGATAGTGGGCGGGGCCATCGGTCTTGTTGCCATGGCAACCAGACGCAATATCTAGAAAAATCTTCTTCTCCAGAATGACCTGTTGGATTTGAATATAGTTTTCACCAAAATGTTTCTCAGTTGATAGACTTCAAAAGTTGTTAAAAGAATTTTGATCGGGCAAAAAACATGGCCGCCAGAGGGCGTGGTCATTTTTTCCATATATGGTAATATGGAATTTTCATTGGAAATTTTTTAAAAATCTTCTCTGAAACTGTAAAGCCTAGACCTTTGATATTTGGTATGTAGCATGATCTTATGGTCCTCTACAAAGATTGTTCAAATTATGGCCCCTGGGCCAAAAATGGCCCCGCCCAAGGGCTTATCAGTTTTTCATAGGAAAATCTTTAAAAATCTTCTTCTCTGAAACTGTAAGGCTTAAACCTTTGATATTAGGTATGTAGCATGATCTTATGGTCCTCTACAAATAGTGTTCAAATTATGACCCACGGGCCAAAAATGGCCCCGCCCATGGGCTTATCAGTTTTTCATAGGAATATCTTTAAAAATCTTCTGCTCTGAAACTGTTAGGCCTAGATCTTTGATATTTGGTATGAAGCATGATCTTATGGTCCTCTACAAATATTGTTCAAATTATGACCCCCGGGCCAAAAATGGCCCAGCCCAAGGGCTTATCAGTTTTTCATAGGAAAATCTTTAAAAATCTTCTTTTCTGAAAATGTAAGGCCTAGACCTTTGATATTCGGTATGTAGCATGATCTTATGGTCCTGTACAAAGATTGTTCAAATTATGACCCCCGGGCCAAAAATGGCCCCGCCCAAGGGCTTATCAGTTTTTCATTGGAAATTTTTAGCTCACCAGAGCACAAAGTGCTCAAGGTGAGCTTTTGTGATACCTCTGTGTCCGGCGTCCGGCGTCCGTCTGTCCGTCTGTCCGTCTGTCTGTCCGTCAACAATTTCAAACGACTTCTTCTCTGAAACCGACTGCCCAATTGTAACCAAACTTGGTCAGATACATACTGTGGGTGGGTGCTTCAAAAGTTATTAAAAGATAGTGGGCGGGGCCAACGGTCTTGTTGCCATGGCAACCGGACACAATATCTAGAAAAATCTTCTTCTCAAGAATGACTTGTTGGATTTGAATATTGTTTTCACCAAAATGTTTCTCAGTTGATAGACTTTAAAAGTTGTTAAAAGAATTTTGATCGGGCAAAAAACATGGCCGCCAGAGGGCGTGGTCAATATTTCCATATATGGTAATATGGAATTTTCATAGGAAAATCTTTAAAAATCTCCTTCTCTGAAACTGTAAAGCCTAGACCTTTGATATTTGGTATGTAGCATGATCTTATGGTCCTCTACAAATATTGTTCAAATTATGACCCCTGGGCCAAAAATGGCCCCGCCCAAGGGCTTATCAGTTTTTCATAGGAAAATCTTTAAAAATCTTCTTCTCTGAAACTGTAAGGCTTAAACCTTTGATATTTGGTATGTAGCATGATCTTATGGTCCTCTACAAATATTGTTCAAATTATGACCCCCGGGCCAAAAATGGCCCCGCCCAAGGGCTTATCAGTTTTTCATAGGAAAATCTTTAAAAATCTTCTTCACTGAAACTGTAAGGCCTAGACCTTTGATATTTGGTATGTAGCATGATCTTATGGTCCTCTACAAATATTGTTTAAATTATGACCCCCGGGACAAAAATGGCCCCGCCCTGGGGCTTATCAGTTTTTCATAGGAAAATCTTTAAAAATCTTCTTCTCTGAAACTGTAAGGCCTACACCTTTGATATTTGGTATGTAGCATGAACTTATGGTCCTCTACAAATATTGTTCAAATTATGACCTCCGGGCCAAAAATGGCCCCGCCCAAGGGCTTATCAGTTTTTCATTGGAAAATCTTCTTCTCTGAAGCTGTAAGGCCTAGACCCTTGATATTTAATATGTAGCATGATCTTATAGTCCTCTACAAATAGTGTTCAAATTATGACCCCCGGGCCAAAAATGGCCCGGCCCAAGGGCTTATCAGTTTTTCATAGGAAAATCTTTAAAAATCTTCTTCTCTGAAACTGTAAGGCCTAGACCTTTGATATTTGGTATGTAGCATGAACTTATGGTCCTCGACAAATATTGTTCAAATTATGACCCCCGGGCCAAAAATGGCCCCGCCCAAGGGCTTATCAGTTTTTCATAGGAAAATCTTTAAAAATCTACTGAAACTGTAAGGCCTAGACCATTGATATTTGGTATGACTAACATGATCTACTGGTCCTCTATAAATATGTAGCTGTGGCTTGTGGTCCTCTGCCAAGAATGTTTAACTTACGACCCTGACCACTGGGCGAAACTTGGCCCTGCCTCAGGGCTTATCAGTTTTTTCGATGGGAAAAATATGAAATATTATTTTCTCCTGAAGTCATAAGGCTTAGACCTTTAATTAATGGCATACTGCTTTGCCTTGTGGTTCTCTACCAAGGTTGTCCACATGATTTCTTGTGGTCAAAAAGGCCCTGCCCCTGGTGTTATCTCAGGTGAGCGCTTCAGGGCCTCATGGCCCTCTTGTTTCCATATATGGTAATATGGAATTTTTCATAGGAAAATCTTTAAAAATCTTCTTCTCTGAAACTGTAAGGCCTAGACCTTTGATATTTGGTATGTAGCATGATCTTATGGTCCTCTACAAAGATTGTTCAAATTATGATCCCCGGGCGAAAAATGGCCCCGCCCAAGGGCTTATCAGTTTTTCATAGGAAAATCTTTAAAAATCTTCTTCACTGAAACTGTAAGGCCTAGACCTTTGATATTTGGTATGTAGCATGATCTAATGATCCTCTACAATGGTTGTTCAAATTATGACCCCCGGGCCAAAAATGGCCCGCCCAAGGGCTTATCAGTTTTTCATAGGAAAATCTTTAAAAATCTTCTCTGAAACTGTAAGGCCTAGACCTTTGATATTTGGTATGTAGCATGATCTTATGGTCCTCTACAAATATTGTTCAAATTATGACCCCCGGGCCAAAAATGGCCCCGCCCAAGGGCTTATCAGTTTTTCATAGGAAAATCTTTAAAAATCTTCTTCTCTCAAACTGTAAGGCCTAGACCTTTGATATTTGGTATGTAGCATGATCTTATGGTCCTCTACAAATATTGTTCAAATTATGACCCCCGGGCCAAAAATGGCCCTGCCCAAGGGTTTTTCATTGGAAAATCTTTAAACATCTACTGAAACTGTAAGGCCTAGACCATTGATATTTGGTATGTAACATGTTCTAATGGTCCTCTACAGATATGTAGCTGTGGCTTGTGGTCCTCTGCCAAGAATGTTTAACTTACGACTCTGACCACTGGGCGAAACTTGGCCCTGCCTCAGGGCTTATCAGTTTTTCATGGGAAAAATATAAAATATTATTTTTCTCTGAAACCATAAGGCTTAGACCTTTAATTAATGGCATACTGCTTTGCCTTGTGGTTCTCTACCAAGGTTGTACACATGATTTCTTGTGGTCAAAAATGGCCCCGCCCCTGGGGTTATCTCGGGTGAGCGCCTCATGGCCCTCTTGTTAACCCTTTCGAGACGATTCTAAAGAGTGGTTACAACATAGGTTTTGGTGGAGAAATGACGACTTTAGTGCTTGGATACTCATCTATAGCTCTGTAGGTGCCATTCTTAGCTCACCAGAGCACTTTTGTGCTCAGGGTGAGCTTTTGCGATCACCTGATGTCCGGCGTCGTCGGGCGTCAACAATTTCAACCTTTAAAAATCTTCTCCTCTGAATCTACAGGGTTCTCAACTTTCATCTTTGGTACATAGCATCATCTGTAGGTCCTCTACAAAAGTTATATAAATTATGCCCCTGGGGTCAAAATTGGCCCTGCCCCAGGGGTGTTCAGTTTTCAATAGAAACATATGGTGAAAACTAAAATTCTTCTCCTCTCAAACTAGAAGGTTCTCAGCTTTCATATTTGGCACATAGCTTCAACTTCAGGTCTTCTACAAAAGTTATATAAATTATGGCCCTAGGGTCAAAATTGGCCCCACCCGAGGGATTGCCAGTTTTTTTGTAGCTGACTGCTTAAACAGCCCATGGGATCACTATATATGTATAGGAAAAACTTTGAAATTCTTCTTGTCAAAACTACATGTCCCAGAGCTTAGATATTTGTTGTATAGATCTGAAGCTGACTTATTTTTGCATAGAAATACAGTGTATGCATAAGTCCATAGTAACAAGGTGAGCGATTTCGGGCCATCATGGCCCTCTTGTTTGTAGTAAATGCTCCTCTTCGATAGATTTATTCAAAGAGGTTGATCTAAAAATAGCATATGAGGGAAATGGTTAATATATGATATATAATAAATAATGAACATACAATAATCAACTAACGTCAATTTCAACAGCATTTTTAATATGGGATTTTTTACCATGGCACAAACTAAAGAATCTGATCTATATTATTCCATTAGCAAACAGGACATACCCTGGTCAGACAGCTTCTGGAAATACTGCCAAAGCGACGTAAATCACCGATACTAGCAAACATCAGAAATGAAATTCTGCTTTGACAAAAGGTTGCCATCTATTTGGTAATTATAATATCACGAATTTTAGCACATGCTCTCATCGTCACTGTGCTATTAACCAATAAGGTTGCGAGATTTCAGGGCGTTGGCTTCAATACTATATTGCGTAAATTTCTGTCTATTTCATCGATAAATGACAGCTGTGAATGGCAATTGTCAATTTATCGGTGAAATAAATAAATAAAATAAAAGATGGACTGTGAAAACAGTCCAAATACAGTAGCACCTTTCTAAACAAATTACTAAATACAATTTTATTTGTTTGAATAGTAAAACCCAATTTTTAAACGATTACATGTATGTTAAAAAGATAATTTGCTCGAAAGGATCTGCTGCTTTAAAGCGTTTATTTTATGAATATACAATGCAAAGCTTTTAAACAATTTACTATGAAAACAATGCAAATACAGTAGCACCCTTCTAAACGAATTTACTAAATACAATTTACACATATTTACAGATAAAATTGTCTCCAGCCGAATGTTTCGGTACTCGGCCCGCTCTCTATAAATTCGCATGCTCCACGACTTTGCCTTTCTTTTGTGTGTTTTGCGCGGCATACAATCACTTATGCGTTTTGTTAATTCCGCATCTGATAGCGGTTTTTGAAAAACGTGAGGTGGAAGTTTCCTCGTGCTTGATTTGGAATATAAAGATCGTCCAAGTCGTCTGTATTGAAGATTTCCTTAGCGCTTTCAAATAATACGTCGAAATCCACTGTTTTGTCCGCCATGTTTCAACGAAGAATGAGGCTTGCGACAAACATTGTTCATTTCATTTACTGAAACGTCAGTTAATTAATATTTTGGCGGGAAAATTGATGGCGACGGTAGAGCATTGTGCTAAATAGCTTAGAGCATGTTTATTTCATACTACAGAATTTAGCACATACTCTATATCGTCGCTGTGCTATTAACCAATAAGGTTGCGAGATTTCAGGGCCTTGGCTTCAATACTATATTGCGTAAATTTCTGTCTATTTCATCGATAAATGATAGCTGTGAATAGTAACTGTCAATGCATTTATCGGTGATAAAAAAAAGAAAGAAAAGGCGGACTATGAAAACAGTGCAAATACAATAGCAACTTTCTTAACGAATTCTATTTGTTTGAATAGTAAAAATCTTTTTGAAACGATTATGTTAAAAAGATAATTTGCTTGAAAGGATCTACTGCTTTAGAGCTATTAATCCTTATAAATAATCATTTTTTAAGATTATACAATGCAAAGCTTTTAAACAACTGAACACTACGTCGAAATTTACTATGAAAACAGTGCAGATACAGTAGCACCCTTCTAAAAATTTAAAATAAATACAATTTACACATATTTCCAGATAAAATTGTCTCCAATATACGTCGAAATGCACTGTTTCGTCCGCCATGTTTCAACGAAGAATGAGGCTTGCGACAAACCTTGTTTATTTCAATTTACCTGATCGAACCGCTTCAACCAATCAATATGGTTTGCTTTGCAACTTGGCAATATTTTGGCGGGAAAATTGACGGCGACGGTAGAGCATTGTGCTAAATAGCTCAGAGCATGTTTATTTCATACTACAGAATATAGTCCTCTCGGCGCGTCCCGCGCCTTGAGTACTATATTCCGTAGTATGAAATAAAAATGCTCTAACCTATACATAGTCCTCTCGGCGCGTCCCGCGCCTTGAGGACTATATTTCGTAGTATGAAATAAATATGCTCTAACCTATACTTATATTCACGCCAGATATGTTTTGTAGAGTTAAAAAGAACGGGCATAATTGCAGACATCAAAAGCTTAATAATGATAATACATGTATAAGCCACAAACATCGGGTGAAAAAGTCACATACGACAGACAAATATTTATATCCAATTTCTAAGATTATCAAACTGTTGGCATCTGCTGGCATCTGATCTTTTGTCAGATCTTTTGAGAAATTGCACTGAGAATGAATACAGTGTAGAACCACACCGCCGAGGTAAACTAAATGAAATCATCGGACTTTATTTATGATTGACCAATAGAGTGCTTAAAAATTAACGAATTAAACCATACATACAAGGAGTATGTAGTACATATTTTGAAAAACAAACAAAACAAAATAACCGTCACATGATCACAATTTAATTGTGACTTAGAACAATTCATTCAATAGATTTGTGCATCTGAAATACTTTATTAATCAATGACAAGTCACAACATGGATCCCGCATGGATCCGTGACTTGATTCGCATTTGGAAAATAAGTAGGAGCGAGGCTGTTTGACAATCGATCACTATTTATAGGTAGGAATGAGGCTGTTTGACAATCGATCACTATTTATAGGTAGGAGTGAGGCTGTTTGACAATCGACCACTATTTATAGGTAGGAGCGAGGCTGTTTGACAATCGATCACTATTTATAGGTAGGAGCGAGGCTGTTTGACAATCGATCACTATTTATAGGTAGGAGCGAGGCTGATTGACAATCGATCACTATTTATAGGTAGGAGCGAGGCTGTTTGACAATCGACCACTATTTATAGGTAGGAGTGAGGCTGTTTGACAATCGATCACTATTTATAGGTAGGAGTGAGACTGTTTGACAATCGACCACTATTTATAGGTAGGAGTGAGGCTGTTTGACAATCAATCACTATTTATAGGTAGGAGCGAGACTGTTTGACAATCGATCACTATTTATAGGTAGGAGTGAGGCTGTTTGACAATCGATCACTATTTATAGGTAGGAGTGAGGCTGTTTGACAATCGATCACTATTTATAGGTAGGAGTGAGGCTGTTTGACGTGAGGCTGTTTGACAATCGATCACTATTTATAGGTAGGAGTGAGGCTGTTTGACAATCGATCACTATTTATAGGTAGGAGTGAGGCTGTTTGACAATCGATCACTATTTATAGGTAGGAGCGAGGCTGTTTGACAATCGATCACTATTTCTCAAAAGTAGTCAGACTTGCATAAGATCCATATTTAACCCATTCCCTCATAGGCTATTTTTTAGACCCAACCTCTTTGAGTAAATCTACCGAAAAGGAGCATTAACTAGAGAAAAGGAAACTTTTAGATTGCGTAGTTATGAAACCATTGTGATAAATAGAGCATTTGCTCCTATAATGGTTTCTAAAAGTGATTTATACAGAGGCGTCAAAAGCCGTCAATACGAGGGATTGGGTTGAGCAGATATTACAGCGTTGTAAGAGTTAACGTGTTTACTTGTTTGTATTCGTCGAATGTATTGGGTTGAAACAATACAACCAATCAGCCACCAACAGCTTAACCCATTACATCATAGGCTATTTTTAGATACAACCTCTTTGAATTAATCTACCAAAAAGGAGCTTTAATTAGAGAAAGGGAAATAATTAGAATTTTGTAGTTTGAAACCATTGTGATAAATAGAGCAGGAGCAAATGCTCTATTTATCACAATGGTTTCACAAAGTGACTTTCACAGAGTCGTTAAAAGTCGTCAATATGAGGGAAAGGGTTAATAATGACAATATAGACCAAACCCATCTAGTAAAAGAGTCACACACGACAGGATATATAACCCTTTCCATCCTACTGACGCATGTTGATTGCTGACGCCCCTGTTAACCTTTTCCCTCATATAAACGTGTTTTCACGCATTTGCAAACAGAGTAGACCCAGATCAGAGTCTGATCAGGGTCTGCTCTGTTTGCTATTGGAATTTGATAGATCTGTTTCTTAACTTCCTAAAATTGCTACAATATTTCAACCATATTTCATTATAACTATTTTTTCCATGAACATTCAGTAGGTATTGAAATTTGTAATAAACATAGAACAGGGAAAGGGTTAACAAGATGTGTTTGTGAAACACTATGCCCCCTCATATATTTGACCTTTGACCTTGAAGGATGACCTTGACCTTGACATGTCACCCCTCAAAATGTGCAGCCTCATGAGATACACAAGCATGCCAAATATCAAGTCTCTATCTCTTCTGGTCCAAAAGTTATGGCCAATGTTAAAGTCGGTGATTTGACCCATATATTTGACCTCTGACCTTGAATGATGACTTTGACCTTGACATGTCACCCCTCAAAATGTGCGGCTTTATGAGATACATATGTATGCCAAATATCAAGTCTCTATCTGTACTGGCTCAAAAGTTATGACCAATGTTAAAGTTGCTGACAAACAAACAAACAGACAAACAGACAGGGCAAAAACAATATGCCCCCTGACTATCGTCAATGGGGGCATAAAAAGTCATTTTTGAAACCATGTGTTTCATAAGCGGCAATCGTTCCATAGCGTTTCAAAACCAAACCGTATAATTCTTAAATATTCCCTTTTACTAGTAAATGCTCCTTCAGTGGATTTATTCAAAGAGGTTGGGTTTAAAAGTCGTCTAGGAGGTGATGGGTTAATAAAGTGGAACATGCCCTAAGCTGCTATTCATTTCTTAACCCATTACCTTATAGGCTATTTTTAGATACAACCTCTTTGAATTAATCTACCGAAAAGGAGCATTAATTAGAGAAAAGGAAATTTTTAGAAATTTGTAGTTTGAAACCATTGTGATAAATAGAGCATTTGCTCCTATAGGAGCAAATGCTCTATTTATCACAATGGTTTCACAAAGTGACTTTTATAGAGTCGTCAAAAGTCGTCAATATGAGGGAAAGGGTTAAAAATAGGAGTTTTATCAAGCATGTGGTCGCTTAATGCAGGACAAAATTTCTGTATTACTTTGGAACTGCATTAAGCTAAAACCTGCCTAACAGATCCATAATTAGACCTCTTTTTGATGGCCACATAAGCCAGGTTATTGGATTGAAACAAACCAGTCACTGTAGAGACTTGTCTTACAGAATATTCGGTATTTTCCTCAAATTACGTGTTGAATATTATTAACTCTAAATTATGGCTTATTTTTTCGTTAATAGTATTTAAGTAATATCACGATCTCCAGCTAACTAAGGTGCAGAAAGACCCCTCATGTTTGTCCGTGCACGGATCAATTGTTTCGTACACAGCAGAACACTCGGGTAGAGCCACACACCTACCGGAAGCAGCTGGAAGACTTCCTCGCATGAAAGGCATTTGTACATACCCTACATCTACATAATCGATATCCTTCCAAAAGTATATGTTAAGCCTAAGCCTACTCTCTGCTGTTTAACAGTGTTCGTGCTTTTTTTTTAGTATTACCAGAACTATTTCTGAACGCCCAATGTCGAAGCGAGTTTGATAATCACGTGGTGGTGTACTGTATATAAATAACAACCACTGGACGTGCGTCGTGGTCAGTTAGTGCCAAGAAGTCGATGGGAAAACTATACAGTAATTGTACTGTGCAAAATATCAATGTTGCTTTCCGAAAGCATTTACTTACCCGTGTCTATGAGACGAAGAAAAGTAAGTAAAACATTAACTTATTCTATCAGTACTAAGCAATATCTGTTTGGGACTGCACTATTTGTCGTGGTGTATTTTTGCGACATTGGCAATGAAATGGTTAACAAATACAGTAAAACCTCTCTATAACGACCACTAAATTACATAAAGTATTTTGTGTTTAAGGCAGGTGATTGCTTAAAGCAAGGTGAAAGTATTAACAGAACGCTCCAACAGGAGCGTTCTGTTTTACTTTCACCTTGCTTTAAGCAGCCACCTGCCATAAATACCAACCAATTAACACACTTTAGTGGCCGTTATAGAGAGGTTTTACTGTACAGTAAACATTCTTCTAATGCGACCACTGCAAAGAGGTTTAATTATAGGTTGTCGAGGCAAGAGATAGCTAAATGCAGGACGGAAGTTGTGCAGAAAGTTCCTATAGGAGCATTTTATTTGTTCTGTATTAACCCATTCCCTGCTAGACTCAAGCTCTTTGAATATATGTACCAAAAAGGAGCATTTACTAGAGCAAAGGACAGTATTAGTATTTCGTAGTTTTGAAACCTATTATGATAAATAGAACATGTGCTCCTATGCATTTGTAAACAGCTTGGATCTGAGTAGCATTTGTAAACAGCTTGGGTCTGAGTAGCATTTGTAAACAGCTTGGGTCTCAGTAGCATTTGTAAACAGCTTAAGCCTGGGTGGCATTTGTATACAGCTTGGGTCTGAGCAGCATTTGTAAACAACTTGGTTCAGGATGGCATTTCTTAAAAGCTTGGGTCTGGATGGTACTTGTAAACAGCTTGGGACTGGGTGGTACTTGTAAACAGCTTGGATCTGAGTGGCATTTGTAAACAGCTTGGGTCGGAGTGGCATTTGTAAACAGCTTGGGCCTAGGTGGCATTTGTAAACAGCCTGGGTCAGGGAGACGCTTGTAAACAGCTTGGGTCTGGGTGGCACTTGTAAACAGCTTGGATCTGAGTGGCATTTGTAAACAGCTTGGGTCTGAGTGGCATTTGTAAACAGCTTGGGTCTGAGTAGCATTTGTGAACTGCTTGGGTGTGCTTTTTTGCCACATAGACGGGCCCTGTCTATGCTTTGCAAATCACCGCATAGACTAAACCGGTCGAGTTTATGCGGCGACACGTCTATGCGAAGTCACATACCAGTCCTCTGTGCCACACTCTGTCAAATGCTTTGCTAATGTCGAAAAAACTCAACTCGCAATTCTTTTCCATCATCTAGTGCTTTGCAGAAAGTATTATACATATATGTTAGTTGGTTAATGGTAGAATCTCCGAGAATAAATCCTGATTGGAAAGCAGTTAAAAGTTGCTATGTTTTAAGAAATTAAATATATGTTTAACGAGAATCCTTTCCATGACTTTATCAATGTTACTGAGAAGTGATATTGGCCTATACTTAGAGATGGACTCGCCATCTCCTTTTTATGCACTGCGCAAACATGCGCTTGTTTCCAGGTTGAAGGAACAATTCCATCTGCTAGAGATTATTAACAAGGCTGCATAATAGAAAACATAGCTGAATTCACAATCATTAAGTATTCTATTTTTTATTTCATCAGACCCTGATGCCTTACCAAGTGTAAGGTTCTTGATAAGTGAAATTATTCATTAATGATAAAATCTGACATGGTAGGATGGGTATACACGAGGGTCTGTAGTATTTTGTTCATGAAGGTTGGTCTGATTTGTGAAGTATTCATTTAACATTGTTGCTTTGTCATCTACCTCGGAAATAAGTGTGTCATTATGTTCCAATGCTGGAATTGTTGAGTTCTCATTATTTTTAATACAATATTTTAAAGTTTTCCACCAGTCTCTTGGAGATAAATTATTGGACATGGTTTCATGGTATTTGTTTTTACTAGTACGAATTAAATGTGTGACGCCATTTCGTAACCATTTAAACATTTCCCAATAACATTCGGAATGACTGGTCTTTGCTATTTTGTCAACTCTATTTCTGGCTCTAATCTTGTGTTTTATTTCAGCTGTGATCCAAGCAGGTTCTGATGGTTTAATGCTTACTATTTTATTTGGTATGCATTGTTCGGTTATGTGACATAATTTATTGATATTATCCTGACTGAAGACGTTTGTATTTTTATTTTCACACTTCAACCAATTTAAGCCCATAGTCTTTTGTCTTAAAAAGTCATAGTCACCATTCTCATATTTCCAAACTTTCCTTTTGTATGATTTTGGTTTAGATTTACAGTAGTTGAAAATACCGAAAATGGGACAATGGAATCTTTGATTTTGGTTTAAAAAGGGATCGGTCACACCTGAAAAAATAGCACTTAATCTGCTAGTTGAAAGAATTATATCGATCAAGGAAGACGAGTGTTCTGTATAGTGAGTGGGTTCAACTGTTATTTGACAAAGACCAAACTGACGACAAAGGTTTTCAATATATTTTGAAGAGGGCTGATTTAGCACGTCAACGTTAAAAAAACACCTGTTAAATATTATAATGTCATTAATACCGGTATCAACAGCTAGCTGAAATGAATGTTCAATCAAGTCGTAGTATTGATGGTTCGAACCCGGCGGTCTGTAGAAAACACCAATAAGTACATGTTTATGTTTAAGTAATATATCAATCCAGATGCATTCTAGACCCTCGGGTTCAAGATCATTTCTGCGCTTATAAATTATCTCATTCTTTACATAAACCAAGATACCGCCATATCGGTTATGATTTCGGTCATTTCGTTCTGGCTTGTGGTGTGTTTGAAAATGTATGTTATCTGTATGTGTTGTACCTTTCAACCAAGTTTCGGAAAAACAAAGGATTTTAAAGTCATCAAAAGCACAAATATGAGTCATGCAGGAAACGCCACATACAGAACAAACAGCCACCCGAACAGCAACACGAGAAAACAGCAAATGTACATACCTACCAAAAACATAAAGAGACGTACAAAGACATTTAACAAACAAACAATAGGAGGAAGATGGAAGTACCGCCTTGGAACGGTCAGTGACAAACGTCACTGGGGGGTTAAACCGGTTTAGGGGCGCCCAACCTCGCACATATTCCATCCCCACCCTAAAAGACAAACAGTGTGACAAACGTACCCCTCTCCGACTTATCTACAACAACCGCAATGGCAAATACAGTGGTAAAATGCATGTAAAGTGAAACAAACTGTACCCACCTATCGCTAGTGTACTCAATGATTGAGCCGAAACAAAGTAACTGTAGAAGAGTAATGAAGGGTACGACAAAAACGAAATAGTTCAGATTGACGTCCTCCTTCCGTTTCCGGATTTAATTAAGAGGTCGCTTTCATAGAGTACTTATATAACCTTTATTGTAGGCGTACATGTAAAGAGGCCAGCGTGAATGCCAACTGTAAAAGGGTTGACAACCAGACATGCAGTGTGTTGAAGTACTATAGGATCATATCCCTTTTTAATGATTATAACATATTTGATGAACAAAGTGAGAAAATGGGTACATGTTGTATGTCCAATAATCTTACGAAGTTTGTAAATAACACCACCATAAATTCTGGATGTGAAATACCGTGTCGCAGGAGCGCCCTGAGATTACATTTGTACTTGCCAATAAGTGAGAGATTTCGATAATAAAATTTAGAGAAAGTTTTCTTTAGCTTATGGTATCTATATCTTTGTTTAAGCAGTTTTCAGTTAAAATGATATTTCGACTGTTAAAACCGACTGTTCTACATATGTATTCTAATTTGGGGGCTATACTTTGCAAATTTTAGTGGACTCATGGCAAATTGTATGAGAGATCGGAACTTCTGACATTTGAAGAAAATGAAGTTGAATCAGTAGAAGAAACATTCACATTTTCAGGGCCTGGGATTTTATTAACATCACCTGCTCTATATAAAAGTATTTGAAGCCAGATTAAAAACATAATCCGGAAACATGTGGACAGTACTCGTCTCAGAAAGATAAGGTTGCGTTCAAATTTGGTATTTAACGAGGATATGTGCTTACAGTAGTTATCAGTATTGGGAACCTTTATGTCCATTTCAAGGACTCGTTTAACAGAAAAGCAAAGAATAGGCATGATAAATAAATAAGACAGTATCAAATGGACGGAGCGGCATGAGAACCGAAATTGGAATCTATACATCGGTTTGTTCGCTTTAACGCTCACACCATAATTACGATATATTGTTTAGAAACGAATGAACTCAAGGGTGGCAAGCATACTCGGTGGACAGTATACTTAATTCATACGTCATCCAGTGCGCCTGACATGACACCCAGACCAGACTGTAATCGGGTGTATATGAGCCCTTTTATAGGAAAAATAAATCAATTGGAAAAAGATAGAAAACATTGAGAGAAATTGGGAGGACGGATTTCGTTGTTTCTTGTTATACTCATGCTTATCCTTATGATTATTACGGGCATGAATGAACTTTGAACGTGAGTGGTATGACGTGAACTTTACGATTATTGCTCTTGGCTTTGTCGGCTTTTTAATTACGTCCTGATTGGCCGTTTCATCTAATTCTTCGGTCGGTTTCAGTTTGCTAACCTGATGGATCCTGTCGATCTCTCAAAGTGCGAGTGATATGCTTATGTCCTTCGCCGTTTTGCGGACGATATTATCAGTAGTTTCGTCCTCGCGCTCGGAAACACCGGTTATGATTACACGAAAACAGTTCACTTTCAGAGTGTCATTACTACCAAATTATAGACTAAACAGCAGCAAATCTCACATCATATATTGTCCCATACCTTTGAATGTCTATTTCCACACAATAAATTCCCTTCAGAGTCCAAATAAACAAGAAAATCACATAATAATCCTATAGACACCCTCCGACGAAAAACATGACAATTTCGCACAACTCTCTTGAGAATTGAACTCAACTAAGCTCCTGTATGAGATTTCCATATTAATTTCTTCTTGCATTAAGTTACAATCTGCCTTTAAGATTCTGAGTAGAGTTTGATGGTCGCTTTAGAGGGGGTTTACTGTAATATATACAGTCGAACTTCGATATCTCGAACTTCAATGGGCCATACAAATTATTTCGAGATAACAGAAGCTCGAATAGTCCGATTTCTATTCTGGATAATTTCTCAAGTTCACAGCTTAATGCAGGTCGAAAGTAATGCTGAAAGCTCATACATACCTGTATGAGCTGTCAGCATTACGTTCGACCACCTTTACGCTGTCACATGTGTTTCCAGATATGCGCAGTGATACATTGTGATACAATTCTGTAGTGTAAATTTTGGTAGGACCGAAATTTTAGTTCTAGATATCCGAAGTTCGAGTTATCCGAGTTCGAGATATCGAAGTTCAATTGTACTGTATATTATTGTGTTTGAGTGTACATTTAAACCCCCCTAATGCGATCACTTTATGAATAAACAAAGATGCTTTTAAAAGCAGGTGGTTGCTTAAGCTACCACCTGCCTTTAAGTCCCATAATTAGACCATTTTAGTGGTCGCATTACAGGGGTTTTACTGTATTTTGTAATCGAACCTATCCTCGTTTGCGGCAAATCGTTTTTTTTTTATCTTGCACAGTGATAAGTTCGTGTAAACTCATTTATCAATTGATTAGTGCCCAGCCTAAATAAAAACATGGGCAAACCGATGCCCATAACAGATGGCTCCTGAAGGATCTGAACTTTCTGCTGAACCCATCAACATCAATGGCTTTTACTAGTTAATACGTTTTCCCTTTCGCCCGGCATGAAGCATCACTGTGCGGGTATTCATATCCACAATATCTGCAGGTATTCACCGTAGCATTCTCACGTGATCTGTTTGCCCATTGTCGCTCAAAATTTGCAATTACTTGAATCTTATCAGGATTTTCCATAAAAATTGCAGACTCGGTTTTATTGAGTCTGTTCATGAGTAGTAATTAAAAGTGCAACACTACTCATGCCACTAGCACCGGCTTAAGCAGTATTCATTTTTCAAAACTAATAACATGAAAACTAATGATCCCTAAGGACCAGAAAATATAACAACACTGAGAATGAAGTATGTCTGACAGAAAGGTAATTGGTATACTTATCTACACTGACAATGGTAAATAATGCTTGTCTAGAATTACAGGCAATAAATGATACTTATTATCTAGAAAATGCTTAGAACAACTTAAAAGATTTGTGTATTTGACCTCCATTAGATCGTGTGGTAATGCAGTAAGTGTAGAAAAGTCGTATGTGCTTATAGTGTTAGTTTGGTTTTGCCTGTTTTGTAATTTAGTTGATCTACCTCACTGGCTTTTTTTTATTTAAAAAAAATTAGAATTCTCACAAACCATATCACAGTAACGCTAGACATGGTCCTTACCCGCTATGAGACACGATGTTATTAGTTAGACATGGTCCTTAACCGCTGTGAGACATGATGTTATTAGTTAGACATGGTCCTTAACCGCTGTGAGGCACGATGTTATTAGACATGGTCCTTGTATAGGTTAGAGCTTATAAACTGCAGTCTTCGAAAATAAGACGGCCGATAACGCGAGCGAAGCGAAGCGTTTTAGGCCGTCTTATTTTCGAAGACTGCAGTTTATAAGCTCTAACCGATTTCGTGATTGCCCTACTTTTCACCAGGCTGAGTTTATAAGCCCCGCCCACTGAGCAATGACAAACTTGTATATAGTCACGTGATTATGGTTCACCAAAAAAGCCACACTCGTTTATGTAAAATAACCAGAAACCCACCAATCAAACAAACGTCGTCTTTGTTAATATTCTTACGTGTTTATGTTTTGAAAATCCAACACAGTGAAACTGGTTTCGCGCCGTTTTCTTGTAAACATTGCCTAATTTGGCTGTGCCACGTTATCAAATATTCCCCATCTGTGTGTAAAACATTTTTACGCACTATAATGGCCGACAGCAATCTATACGTATCCCCAAAACTGTGAAAAATAATTCTTGTGAAAGACGAACGCAAAATCGCAATGGATATTTAAATGATAACCCTTTACCTTATAGTAAGTGACGCCTTTTGACCGCTTTGCAAGCCGAGAAGACCCAGATTAGACAGCACCTATGCTTTCTGATCAGGATCTACTCTGTTTGCACAAATTTAAATCTTCGCTGCTACCGAAACCCCATATAAAATACAGCTTATTATATTAAACATTCATTATGGACAGAATACTGAAATAAGAATAAACAGGTAAAGTCTTAAAAGGATTACAGGTTTGATCGTTAGCGTTTTGTTGAAAGAATTACAGTTTTAAATACAGGTTTTTCATATTTCCTGAATCATTTGCTTATTTACATTAGTCTTTTCAATAATCATGCTTCAACAGGTGGGATGTTTAGTGATTTGTTTTTCCATTTTAGTCCACGACAGACCAATTACTAGATCTATATGTCTGCCTCTCAGTTGTTTACATAGTCTTCCTCCCTACGTTTTACACACGTGAACACTTGTATACACTCGTTCGCGTGACGATAACGTCACAAGTTCAAAACATAGCAACTCGTTTGTTTTTTCTAGTCGTGGGCGGAGCTTTGTTGCACATGCGCACTGGAAGGTTCGTCTTCGAAAGTTAGAGTCGATTTTATAAAATTTATGAGAATTAGAGTCTGAAAAACATGAAGAATGCGGCTCACTGATTGGATGGAAAAGTAGGGCAATCACTAAAACCGGTGTGAGACACAATGTTATTAGTTAGACATGGTCCTTAACCACTGTGAGACACGATGTTATTAGTTAGACTTGCCCTTAACCACTGTGAGACACGGTGTTATTAGTTAGACATGGTCCTTAACCGCTGTTATCAATTAGTTTGGAGAGTAGTATATTAGTGCATGAGACCGAGTTTGCTATGAAGCGCGATTTATATGGCGTTTTATGTAGTATAAAAATTATATTTTTCACGACATGCCGCATATAAATATATTGAATATGTTTTCGTTACAGGCAAGAGATGGGGATCTATAATTATTTCATCTTTGTTATTGTGACAAGTGGTTTGCTGACGGAAGTATGTTTAGTGGATGTTGCAAATAACAGCAAGCTCGAGGACACCGTGTTGCTTGCATATGACAACAACTCGACAGTCGATGACAACCTTTATGCCATCCAGTCAATCTTCTGTCCGGACTCAATATTTTGTCCTGAAGATGTTGGTCAGAAGTCGGAATGGATAACTTCTGTATTAACTGAGAACAGTGAGGCATATGAATGGATGTTTGGTAACAAATCAATGGACGTTGTTGAAGCAAGACGGATGCTATTGACCCGGTTTCAACCCATTAACGGTTGCTGCAAGATGTGTTCCTGTGAGAAGAACTGCGACGAAAGAAACAATTGCTGTCCTATGTCGAGATTCAAGATGAGAAAGTCTGTTGACGAAGAGAAGAAATCAAACGTTTCACAAGTATGTACACATGCCATCATCAGTAGATATGTCACACCAGGTTATCCTATCCGGAATGAGTTTTACGGTCAATCGTATTACATGGTTGTTGACTGCTTTCCCCCAAGTTTTTCAGATGGACAAACGCGACAAAAGTGTCAATACCCAGATAATCAATTTCCGGATCAGAAAACACCCGTGTACTCTAGCTACACGGATAGAATATATCGTAACAAGTACTGCGCAGAGTGTAACAATGACGTCAATGTGACTTCATGGACTTTGCTACTCGTTCTTTCATCGGTATTCATTCGGTTGACAGAATCTACTTCATATCATATGAATGGCACGTCCCTATACCAGAGTGTGGCAATGAACCCAAAAGCTGGATATATTAAATTTTTACCACCTGAACAGCTGGACATCAAAGAGGAGAGCCCTTTGTGTGTAATACCATTTCCTGGCACTGACAACAGATGTAGATCGAAGTATTTAGAAAGAAATGGATCTAAGTTGTTATTGCAAAGTGCATGTTCGAACTTTGACCATGTATTCATAAATTATATAGGTATATATAGCAATATATTTTGCCATATTTGTGAATATGAACTTTTACCGAAAGCTGTGTGCAAGTCGAGTTTGGTTCAAAAGAGCACCATACATGGTTTTACAGCCATTTTATCTCTTGACGATTTGACCGAGCCCGATGAATCAGTTGAGGACAGTCGTACGTCTTACGTGAACTGTGGATGTCGTTATTATTTCAACACAAGAGAGGTATAAGCACGCGTATACACCACACACCTACACAAACACACACACACAAGTGCACACGCACAAACACCCATACATACACACACTTCACATACAATGTACACATACAAGTACACGTACACAAACAAACTCACACACACCGTACACACGCACATGTACACAAATGCGAACCCGTCTATATACATATTCACGTATACACACAACACACACGTACACAAACCTACGCACAAGTGCACGCACACGCGTACATGCACACATATACGTTCCATTTTCCATCTTCGCAAACAGTAAACTGTAAAACGACAAATAGCTCGGTGTCTCATCAGAAGTCCAAGTTTTTGTCACTGACCTTTTTGCAGCACACAGGAAGATTTTGAATGGTAATATCTGATGCAGATGACATTTTGCAGACCAGAGAGTTTAAGCGTTTGCGCCTTCAAAAGTCACATTTGCATTGGACATTGTCTCATATCTTTAACACCGTCAAACAGTCACATTTACACTGGGCATTGTCTCGCTACACACCTTTAGCACCGTCAAACAGTCACATTTACATTGGTCATTGCCTCGCTACACACCTTAATTCATTTTCTTCATAAATATTAATGTAAGAAATAATGTTATCATGACCTACCGTCTGAGCATGGTCTACTCTCTGTTTGCAATTGTGTAGAAAGGAGTAATTACTGAGCGAAAATATGTCATGTTTTAATACAATATACATGTTTTGCAAATGCATGATCTAATAATGAAAATGAAATGCCATTACAAAACTGTTTAATATGTTAAAGTTAATGTCATATGCAGAGCTTGGCAATTAATTTGCAGTTATACATGTCCATGATTTGCAATTGTAATTATCATCTGTTCACAGAATTCATGTCGAGAGTTGCTTTGTCCGTTCGGAGAATTCTGGTCTGGATGCTCTTGCAGAGAATTTACAAAGAATATTTCCGGACTGCTCACTCGAGTTTATACTGAATTAAACGTGATGGAACCAAGAGACAATGAGTTTACAGGCAACAGTTCAGTCGAGTTCGTGGAGGCTCTTGCGAAGAGAGTGTCAAGATATTTCACAGCGAATTGGAAATCCATATATATTACTGTTTTTGGGGTCTTTCGAGAAAACAAAATCGTTTATAAAAATCAATTCAAATTTCACACAGTTTCCCAAATAACGGTCAAATATGGCTACAATGGACGGAAGGAGATGAAAAACATATTGGACCAGCTCCAGAAAGGAACACACATTCTTTTTAGAGGCACCCGGCTATTGTTGTCTCACGGTTCAATATATGATATAGAAAAACTAAATTACACCACCAAATTGAGAGTGTCTAACAACTACGATACAACGATAGAAATGAACTCTACAAGTCTGCTTCAAGTAAATAAACAAGTTTCCAGAGCAATACATTCGTATGGGCAATCGTTCGTCTTAAATAGGTTATTTTTTTGCACGCAAATAAATTTAAACGAAGACGAAGCTGACCAGTTACACGAATTGGCAAAGACTAAGGGCTATAGTCCTTCGCAACTGACCTATATCTATCGGAAAGAGAATAAAAGAATTTGCATTGATGACTACGTGGACATTTTCAGCTCAGCGTGTACAGTCCATATGACAGGTTACCAATTCATATGGCTCATAGTTCTAGTCACCGTCCTGTATTAGCTTTTCATATATCATCGGCTAATTAGAAACCTGCCGAAACAGCTTGGGTCTATCAGGGACGCAACCATGGCAACGGTGATCTGGATATGCTGATCATTGATTGTTATCAAAATGTGAATAGCGTTATTTTGAAGATAGTTTTGCAGATAGTAATTACTTAGTAGGTAAAGTTTATGACTAATCATTACCATTTTCAACTGACTTAACCCTTCACTTGCTATTCACGTCAATATACCTACCTGTAAATAGTGAAGACCCAGATGAGACAGCTCCTGCAGGAGCTGTCTCATCAGGGTCTGCACTATTTACAAGTTGATTGTGCAACCAGTGCACTCCACAGCAGTGATTGCACAGCGAAATACTTGTACACCGTGAAGATATATGTAATTATACGATAGGTCATGGGTAAAGAAGGAGAAATGTATTTTAAAATTCAGCAAGCGAAGGGTTAATATGCTTTGCGTCAACGCTCATGCCTACTAGGAGCGTAGCTGAATCTAAATCTAATGTACACGCCGTGGCTATAGGAGCCCGGGGGCATGCTCCTCCAGAAAAATAGATGTGTGTAGTTTTGAAACCATTGTGGTAAATATACCTTTTGAGCAATTGTTCTATTTATCACAATGGGTTTAAAAGGTGACTTTTACAGAAGCGTCAACAGGCGTCAATATGAGGGAATGGGTTAAAGCTTACATGAAACGACAGAACGTTTATCGAAGTCTACCCCTTAACCTTCAAAATTGTTCCATTTTGGCCATGATAATGTTTTCACCTTTCACATTAATGATATACACGTGCGCAAGTACGAAATCAATACACATATCTGAATATGTTTTTTCTTGACCTATTTTGGGGTTGTTTATTGCCTTACATTGTGTTTCAAAGGTAATACATTCTTTCAACCAGATAATTAATGGTGGCATATTTATGAGCAATTCTCAAATTAATTCTATGAGAAGAAATAATAACGAACGATAGTGCGCTAATCTGAATATGATATCTATGCTAAAATGGAGACCCAATATGATTAGCTAATATGGGAATACAATGGGGAGAATCTCAATATAACATCTTATCACATAATCTGCAATGTGGGAGTGCCAAAACAGAGTGCCGTAAATCGCGGAAATTCACTAGTGCATTTTTATGCAAATGAGCAGTTTGAATCCGGATTTACTACGCTGTCAGCAATGGTCGAAATAGCGTCAGATATTGTCTGTTTCACTTTCTATGGCATTTTAAGGGTTATGGGATAAAAAGAATCTTACATTCGATTTCATTATAAATTCTTTTCATGAAACTATATTTTTACTATATTGAATATGACACTCGCTTAAACTCGTGCCATATTATTATAATTAACTCGTTCCATAAAAAATATAGTAATGAACACTCATGTAAGATCCTCTCTATATTAAATGGAGACGCAATATGATTAGCTTATAAGGGAAAAACAATGGCGATAACCTTAACATAACATCTCGCTAAATGGAGACGCAATATGGTTAGCTTATAAGGGAAAACTATGGCGAGAACCTCAATATAACATCTCGCTAAATGGAGACGCAATATGATGAGCTTATAGGAGAAAACAATGGCGAGAATCTCAATATAACAACTTGCTAAATGGAGACGCAATATAGTAAGCTTATAAGGGAAAACAATGGCGAGAATCTCAATATGCCATCTCGCTAAATGGAGACGCAATATGGTTAGCTTATAAGGGAAAACAATGGCGAGACCTCAATATAACAACTCGCTAAATGGAGACGCACTATAGTTAGCTTATAGGGGAAACAATGGCGAGAACCTCAATATATAACATCTCGCTAAATGGAGACGTAATATGATTAGCTTATAGGAGAAAACAATGGCGAGAGTCTCAATATAACATCTCGCTGAACGGAGACGCAATATGATTAGCTTATAGGAAAACAATGGCGAGAATCTCAATATATCATCTCGCTAAATGGAGACGCAATATGATTAGCTTATAGGAGAACACAATGGCGAGAATCTCAATATAACATCTGGCTAAAAGGAGACGCTATATGATTAGCTTATAGGAAAAACAATGGCGAGAATCTCAATATAACATCTCGCTAAATGGAGACGCTATATGATTAGCTTATAGGAGAAAACGATGGCGAGAATCTCAATATAACATCTCGCTAAATGGAGACGCTATATGATTAGCTTCACGCTTTGGATAACCAGCATTTATGCACGAAATGATCACTTCATAAATATACGTTTCCTTAGGTTAAAGCAAGAACAGAGGAGGACCTGATCAGGCGGCTCCTACAAGAAGTCTGTACTGGTCTACTTTGTTTCCAAAACCGTAACAACGTTCATATGATTATAAGTGTTACTGCATCATCAACACATTTGCCACTGCATGTAGAACTACAGATAAAGGTGCGTACCAAAATTCACTTATTATGTTGTCTCCTATGGTTGTTCGTCCTGCGTAGTCGAAGATTACCATATCTTGTCTCGGTGATGTAGATGTCAGTCTTAGTGTGCACGTAGGTGGTTGATCAAACCAATCTTTGCCAGGAACATAAGATTACATACCGGATATCTAGGTTCATCTGGTACGTCAAAGATCAGAGTTCTCTTTTGGATTACCTTTCCAATACGTTTCTATTCATGGTGCTTTTTGTACCTTTCCGACCGCTTCGCAATATATTTCTGTCCTTTGCAACAAGCTCCCACCTGTCTGGGTCTGTGCTAAAACACTTTAATGAGACCTTTAGGTAGTCCATATAGCGCTGTCTTAGCCCGCCAATATTGCGTTGCCCAGACTCCAGCTCCCGTAGAGCACCTATAGTAATTAGTAAATACAGTAAAACCCCGCTCATGTGACCACTTAATGAATAAATATGGATGTCTTTATAAGCAAGTGGTTGCTTAATGCATGACAAAAGTAATGCAGAAAGCTTTCTGCATTACTTTGTTCCTGCATTAAGCTACCACCTGTCTCTACCACCCAGAAGTATACCTGTTTTAGGTGGTCGCATTAGATGGGGTTTACTGTAGCATACTACAGTTCTCATAAATGCCACGAACTGGTAATAGTGTATATGATCAAGAAATTGACCCGACGTCTTTAAACATGAGTATGAGTTTATTCTCCGGTTCCAGATGGACAGAGTTCGAGCAAGTGGAATTGAACAAAACCATCTATGGCAATGGGCCTGATTATTTGCAGTTAGCAACTGACCTAAAACAACCACTAAGGTATATAAAGCCCAGTAAGGAGGTCCAGATTAATAGAATCAAGCATGGGTTTTGTTAAAGACGGGTTTCTATACCCGAGGTTGGTCTGTTCCAGTCGGAAACGAGCTTTAGCGAGTTTCCGATAGGAACAGACCAACCGAGGGTATAGAACCCCCCGGCTTTAACAAATCCCATGCTTGATTATTTTTCTCGCTGAAATACGCCCTAAAACCAAGAAAATTAACGAATTTTGTGAAGTACTACTTTACATTGCGTAATACGACTTCCATATCTAATAGCAACAGACCGCATCATAACTTTAGGCGTGACACCACATTCTTGCATAAAACGTGCTGTTGTAGTCCCGCTAGACCATATATTAACAAGGCGATTCTCGTGCTCACGCGCTGTTGTTGACCGGTTTTAATTATACTTATTACGGGCCTAAGGTAAACAATGGACGCGAATGCTACAGCGTTTTGGCCTAAGCTAGGTGAACGCCGGGGTGTGAGTATTTCCAGGAGTACAGACAATGAACTGTTTTTAGTGATAGACATATTGAATGAAATTCCGTGTAAACGGTATTTAATACAATCATGAATTGACGTCGAAAAGAAAACAGTGGCCCGGAAACAGCATAAATCGACGAAGTGTCAAAGAAGTGTATAGTTTTGCTGCCGTTGTTTTGCTTGTATTTTGAGGAATTAAATTGATGCAGGAGAGCAGAAAATTGGTTTTATGCAAGAATAGCGTTAATACACGTTTGTTTTCTCGCTTCTCCACTGTGGTGCAAGCTGTACGGTCGCAAATGTTTAGACTTTTCCAAGATGGCGGACAAAACGGAGATTGAAAGGTAAGCATCACATTTTTACACTTTTTAAACTATGTAGATTTTTCTTTCAGTCATTTAATTGGTGCCATAACACAGAATTATAACGCCCGCCAACAGCGGCTTATCCCTTTTTGGTTCATGTCTGTGTGTAAGGCTCAAAATCTTCGGTAAACTATGTAGAAACCGAAAATCAGAAATCGAATCGAGGATGAGGTCATATTTTGGCTCATTGTAAGCTTACCAACTACGCTAAACGTTTTCTAACACTGTGGATATATGCATCTGAGCCCGAGATTAACGTTGAGTTACCTAGTTTATGGCACAGATCTACATTTTGTCTTTTGGAGACGTTTGAAAATAATGTCGAGTGTACGGTTTAGCCCGTAGTGGTAAAAGTGCACTGTACGGTTTAGACCCGATGTTTTTTGTACGGTTTAGCCACGATTTTATTTAAAAAAACTGTACGGTTTAGACACAAAACAAATGCTACCGTTTGAATCTGCGCTGTAGATAGTAAAATCACAACTATTTATGGATCTTCCTTCATGAAATGCATGTTTACGATTATGACAGCACATCACAAACAATTAGGATCGAGATCGGAAGCACAGTATATAATTGGTTTAAACGTAATTTGTTTTTAAATATTTGCATGAATATTGTAATGAAAACACAAAGGAAAAGAAAAGGATGGAAACGAAAACAAGACTGCTTATTGTGTTTCTCTCCCATTACCGTAACAACTACACTTGCTTTATGCAGAAATGACTGCACGTTATTAAACTATATTAATTGTACTGAAAAACTAATTAAATTAATTTAGCAGGATATATCAGTTTATACATAAACATGTTTGAGAAAGATAATTTAGAATAAAAGAAAAAATAATTAAATAAATAAAATAAATAAATGACACATATATGTAGAGAGGTCTAGGATTCTGAGCAATACAAGCACATTCGAAAGAAGGTGAGCGTTACTGAATTTATTAGATGGAAAAGTAGTAAAGTCAAGCAGGCAAAGCCACATGCAAGACGCAACCACCACCAAAACACCGATAGACAGCATGACACACACACACAACCACACACCCAAACGCACACGCACACACACACACACGAAATGAACACAGAAAACACCAAAAGACACACAAGAAACAGGGACAAACGTTCCACAACATGAACAAACCACAAGCACAAAGACGCAAGGCAAACAAAAGGAAGGGTGACAAAGAGAGTACCGCCTTGGCACGGTCAGCAGCAAAAACACCACTGGGGGTTTAAACCGGTTTACGGACGTCCTAACCTCACACTTCTCTCAAAGTCACCCTAGCTTTACAAATATTGTAAATAAAGGTATCCCCGCTGGACTTACCCACAACATAGACGACGGTGAACACAGGACAACATGTAAAACATAGCATAATAACTGTGACAATCCGTCAAATATGTACTCAATGACTTTGCTGAAGTCAGAGCACCTGCAGGCAAGCCGTTAAGGGCACGACAGGGAAAAAATAATACATGAGTCTGGTAAGCTCCGAATCGTTTTGAGGTTTGGATAAACCGATGTACAGTTTCGTCTATAATGATGTTTGTATTATAATTTAAAAGAGGGTCACCAAACAGACAGACAGAAAGGGACGGAATAGTGAATCTGGCAACATCATCAAACAGTTGTTTTCCTTCGTTGGTATATTTGCAACAGCTTAAGAAGAAGTGTGATGCGTTCTCAACGAGGCCACATGTACACAAGGCAGTGTCAGAGATGTTCTTTGAGAATATGTCATGGTTCAAGGAACTGCAGTTTGTAAGAAGCCTCGTGTGCAGGAGCTGCTGTTTTCTGACACCGTAATAAAATGTGTTGGAACAGTTGGCAGTTTGATAGTCAAAGACTTCTTGAATGCGTATAGAGTAGAATATAGTTTTGTCTTTTCTGGGAGGTTGTTCCATTCCTGTATTGTTGCAGGGAGGAAAGAGTTGCTATAATGGGTTGTGCGACAGGCCAGATATTGAATATCACCATCGTTTCTTAAATTGCATTGAGGAACACTTCCATCCACTTCAGGTAGCAGTTCTGTGAGATATTTTGGAGTTAAATGAAACACCATTTTATAAAAGAGAATAAGTCTATGTTTTTACGCCTGGTTTCAAGGCGTTCCCATCCAACTTCATGCAATAATTTATCAATAGAAACCAATTTAGTTATCCCAGTTACTATACGGGTAGCTTCATATTGATTTTTTCCAAACTGTTAGATTCTCTGGCATTACAGTTGTCAAATATAGTATCATCGTATTCTAAAATAGGTATCATGAAAGATAATATGTAGATTGTTTCAAGGGAATATCTGCCCAAAGTGAATTTGAGTTTTCGCATGACATTTATTCTTGTCCATGCCTTAGTAGCAATATATTCGATATGACAGTGCCATATTATCTGCCTTTTTAGTATATCATTATTGATATTTGTTGCCATATTCACTGGATTAATACCTACACTAAACAAGCTAGTGTCGTCAGCAAACAAACGAATGTTACATCCAAATTGAATGTTGTTATATGACATACCGACTTTAAATAAAAAAAACATGTATTTGTATAATTTTTGTATTTGTCGCTAACAATGTCATTTATAAAAACAAGAAATAACAATGGGCCTAGTACTGATCCTTGTAGAACACCAGCTTCGCAGTATTTCCAGTCAGAGAAGGTACCAGGTAAAATTACACGTTGCTTTCTTTCAGTAGGATAGCTGGAAACCAGAATAGAATTATGGATAGAACATGACCTGGATCTATACTGGTTATTAAACATTTAAGGACATTTTTTTTACTTTAAAAATTGAAGTGAATTAATTTTTAAGTTTAACAAACAAGGTTTTGACAAGCCGGTAATTCATTTAGCGAACATAATGGTTAATCTGTATAATCTGTCTGAAAAAAGAACCTACTCTCGAATTATGTTTTACAGGCATTTAGTAGCACTTGGTCGATATCTCGTCAGGTTCGCGATGACGGATCTGGGCTGAGTCTGTATGGAATGCCTAAATGATGTTTCATAGGGCCTACATGCATTTTAAAGGCGACATAAAAAATAAACGTGAAATAATTATATAACAGAAAAGGATAAAAAGTTAATGAGAAGAAAAAACATATTTATTAGACAAAATAAAACGCCAAATCTAAAATCTTCGTCAATATCTTGAATTTCAGTGGTTTGCATTTCACCATTTGCAATAATTATTTTGCTTGTTTATTTCAAAACGTCTGGTATTACATTAAAAGTTAGTGTACGTTGCCCCGACTTTCCCGATATATTTGGCTCAGCTCTTTCCTTCATTTTCATTGGATTTCTCGGATGGGCATCTACACAGAGGCTGATGGTTTCTTCGAAAGAATCCTTTGTCTCGCAATAGTAACTGGTAAATAATCTGAAAAGATATGTACAGTAATGTAAAGTAACCGTACAAAGTGCTTGACTTAATTTCAGACGCTCTGTATTTGCATTAGGACTGAAACGGGTAAAAAACTTTTACCCAGATACCCAATCAGTTGAACTTAAAAATCAATTCACTTCAAAACTGTTTTTTCAAATGTTAACCAGTATAGATCCAGATTATATGCTATGCTTCTGATCTTGATCCTAATTGTTTGTAATATACTGTCAAAATCGCAAATAGGCATTGCGTGAAGGAATATGTATAATAATTAATTGGGATTTTACTATCTAGACCTACGGCGCATATTCAAACGTTAGTATTTGTACGAGTATGTGTCTAAACCGTACAGTTTTTTGTAAGACAATCGTGTCTAAACCGTACAAAAAACATCGGGTCTAAACCGTACAGTGCACTTTTACCACTACGGGCTAAACCGTACACTCGATATTATTTTCAAACGTCTCCAAAAGACAAAATGTAGATTTGTGCTTCAAACTAATTAACTCAACGTTAATATCGGACTCAAATGCATATGTCCATGGTGTTAGAAAAGGCTTAGCGTTGTTGGCAAGCTTACAATGAGGCAAAATATGACCTCCTTCTCGATTCGATTTCTGAATTTCGGTTTCTGCATTGTTTACCGAAGATTTTGAGCCTTGCACACAGACATGAACCATTAGAGGGTAAACCGCTGTTGACGGGCGTCATAATTCTGTGTTATGACACCAACTAAAAGACTGAAAGAAAAATCTACATTGTTTAAAAAGTGTAAAAATGTGATGCTTACCTTTCAGCCTCTTGTTCGTCCGCCATCTTGGAAAAGTCTAAACATTCGCGACCGTACAGCTTGCACCACAGTGTTCTCAGTCGTGCTAGATAAGCTGAGTTACTAAAAATAGCCGTACTAGAAATCCTTATCTGGAACACCCCGTGACTAGTGTATTCATGCGCGCGATTGGGTAAAATCAATACAAGGGAAGGACTTCTTACAGAATTATACCAACATTTCTATAGGCAACAACCTTATGAATTGAAATTAATATAAGCGCGAATATGAAATTCTTTTTATCATATAAACACTTTAAAAGCCTATTTAATTAACCGAAGACGTTGTTTTGTAGTCACTCAGTCATTTATATTTACGCCAAAACGTAACGTTTGTGGTTGTCATAACAAATGACGTCATTAGAGGGTTAATACACGTTTTTTCGGGCAATAACATCTGCAGTGTCCCGAGGGACTGTTGTTGGCCCGAGCCCGAATACGCACCACCTTTATCTGTAGCTACAGCGCATGGCAATGGTAAATTACAACTGACATGATCTGTCAGTATGTAACCATTTTAATTCGTGTTGTATAGTCGTCGTGTGTCTCTGTTGAAATCGTTCTTGTGTCATCTATTGTGATTAGATCCTGTAGTTTACAGTCAGTTGTAACTTATTTCATTGCAAGCCAGTACATGTATATCTGAAAAGTTGAATGTGTAGGGGCTAAACCACAAATTTGACAAAAATATGAGAGGTGTTCCCCTCAAATTAGATCATCGACATAGATAAACATAAACAAGAACTTTAACTTTTTAAGCATCAGATGATTATATGTACAGTTGAACTTCGATAAATCGAACTTCAAGGGACCATACAAGTTAAATCGAGATAAGAGAAGTTCGAGTCACCCGATATCTAATCTGAAGAATTTATCAATGCCACAGCTTAATACAGGTCTAAAGTTGGAAGGACTGGACTTTTTGTTCGAGTTATCCCGAAGTTCGGGTTATCCGAGTTCGAGATATCGAAGTTCAACTGTATATGAGATGTTGCGAGTAGTCATTTTGTACTAACTGATATTAAACGAGTCTTGGAAATGTTATGCTTGCAACACATCCTATATGTATACGTATACTTTGCATTGATGTTGTAAGTGTTTTATTGTCGTTGTAACACATGTGGTGTTGTATTATTGTAACACGAGTAGTGTTTTATTGTGGTTTTATTTCATTGTGGCTGTAACACGAGTTCTGTTCTGTTGTCGTTGTAACCCGAATAGAGTGCATTGTCGTTTGAACACGGGTAGTATAGGGCGAATCGCCGTGACGTCACGCGCACCTGTTATCTTAGCCGAGCAAAGCTTGGTGGGCAAAAGACTGACAGCTGATTTGTAAACAATAACAGAAACATTGACAGCACTTTGAAAACTTCTGTTAAAATTAATTAAAAACGATTATGGTGCAATCGTTGATGATAATTACATCGATAGTAGGCCTACATGTAAAAACATAAACATGAACCGAAAATTGATCCTGGAAGATGAATTTACACGAAACAAACATCTTTATTTGGAGTCGGTTGTACAACAAATAACACGACAGATCTACAATAAAGTATTTGCCGGCGATGTAACAATAATAACAACAGTTTAACATGACAACCTGTGGAATTGAAAGATATAAGCTTTTCAAAGCATGGGTAATGCACAGTACAAAATTATAATCAGAAAAAGTTAAATATTGGTAAAATACACAAACCCTTTCCCTGCTCAGTATTCATGTAAGAAATAATGATATCATGACTATTTATAAGCTAATGTTTCTAATGACATTTGTAGACAGGGTTGTTCTGTTGGTAGAAACTGTAGAGTCGGACCTATTACAATTTCATAAATAAACAGAGCAGTCCCAGTATGATCTGGGTCTACGCTGTTTGCAAATACACGAACACACGTTTATATTAGAGAAAGGGTTACATCTTTGAATTATTAAATTTTCAGGTGGAATGACCCATCATTGTTTAACTGTAGATCCCATTCATTATGTAATAAGACTTTAATTTGCTATATGATTTTGAATAATAAACAGTGAAGACCCTGATCAGAGGGTTGCTTGTTTAGCTAAATATATTGTCTGGGTCTACATTTTGCAAATGTCAGTACTTTTATTCACCGCATTCAGAGATTCTAACAATACACACTATTTGTTTTGAATACTAAAAATGAATTGTGTTAGACAGTTGGAGACTATATTATTACATTACTTACTCAGTCGAAATATTGCTAATTTACTTACTAGACCTAGGAAAACAGTAACGATCAAAGGTGCCAGATGGTCAGTAAATCCCCTAATTTCTCAGCAGGGGACAAGGGTCAGCGATCACGGAACTGCCATCTATCACACACTATCTTATCAACAAAGTTATGAACTATTACGTAACAGGAATGCTTCTATATGTGACAACTACCAAACTATGTGCCAATTGTCTAAAGTTATGATTTGTTAAACAGCTTCCCGAACAATAGAAGATAACTATGTTTTGACTAAGATCTATGGCTAAGCACAATTAAATCCCAACGATTTAGATACATGTATATTGAAAAAGGTAGTTTATTGTGAAATATAGTTCTAAAGATAATATAGATTGATATGATCTAGATCTATTCTAAAATACTTTTACTAGATCTGCTACCATACTGCACATTTACAACACACGAATGAACGACATGAGACTGTATAACTTAATATCTAGATATTATTGAAATAAAACGAGAATTAAAATTTTAAATACTGTTGATCTAAATTATTCGACACATCAGGCATGTCCAACAAATATATAAGAATGTCTCCCATTTCAAAGAAAGGCCAGATCAAGCTAAGGATCGGGGGGGGGATACAGAGGATACAGTTAATGTACAGAAATCAACAATTCAAAACCAACACAGTCGTTAAATGATGTGTAGGCTAACTGTTGCCTAGCCTTTACATAGAGATACATAGGTCGTTATTGGCGTTTTTGCCCACCAGTTAACTGCGCATGCGCGAAATCGACGGGTTTGTTTACAAACAGAGATTCGCCCTATTGCATAGTGATTGTAATATGAGTAATGTTGCATTGTGATTGTAACACGAGTAACGTTGCATTGTGTTTGTTACACGGGTAATGTTGCATTGTGATTGTAACACGAGTAACATTGCATTGTGTTTGTTACACGGGTAATGCTGCATTGTGATTGTAACACGAGTAACGTTGCATTGTGTTTGTTACACGGGTAATGCTGCATTGTGATTGTAACACGAGTAACGTTGCATTGTGCATGTTACACGAGTAATGCTGCATTGTGATTGTAACACGAGTAACGTTGCATTGTGTTTGTTACACGGGTAATGTTGCATTGTGGTTTTAACACGAGTAACATTGCATTGTGGTTGTAACACGAGTAATGTTGCATTGTGGTTGTAACACGAGTAATGTTGCATTCTAATTGTAACACGAGTGATGTTGCATTGTGTTTGTAACACGAGTAACATTGCATTGTGGTTGTAACACGAGTAATGTTGCATTGTGGTTGTAACACGAGTAATGTTGCATTCTGATTGTAACACGAGTACTGTGCTGTTGCCGTTCTAAGATGAGTAGTGCTGTATTGTCTGAAGCACATTTATAACTAATTCCACCCATTCTTTTATGTAAACGCCTTTTCACGTATTTGCAAACAGAGAAGACCCAGATCAAGTGGCTCCTGTAGGAGTCGCCTCATCCCAGTGTGCTATGTTTGCTAATAGAATTTGATAGATCTGTTTCTTTAGTTTCTAAAATGGCATACCTTCCAAGGCTTCCATGTCTTATAATAACTAGAGGAGCTTTCTGCATAACTTTCGTCCTGCATTAAGCTACCACCTGCCCCTGGCACTCAGAATTATGCTTCTTTTTGGTGGTCGCATTAGAGGGGTTCTACTGTAATTAAAAAACAAACAGAACATACCCTGATCAGACGGCTTCTATAACGTTCTGATCTGGGTCTACTCTGTTGTACAGGCGTAGAACTGCGTATATATCGCCACGTTAGTGGTAAAAGGTCGTATGTGCAGTTTTCAAACTTTCGAGAAAATTGAGTTTAAAGGTTTGGTTGCTTATGAAAAATCAGGGATGAAAGTCACACAAATGACATTTTAACTATTAGTGTGTAATGTTGAAAACTCGATATTGATAATACTTTCATCACTATGTCATTAATTATAATAAAATTTGCAGATACGACCTTTTACCACATACATCTTTTCATGATATTGAAAAATGAAAAGGTCTTATCTGTCAAATACGACCCTTTACCACAAACACATTTCAAAGATTTCATCAATTTGTAGTTTGTAAAAAGACGTATTTGGCAAATACGTCCTTTTTCCATTACAATTTAATGTCAAATGAATGTAAATAAATAGCATATAAAAGTCGTTTCTAAGCAAAACTTAACCGGATACTTTTAAGTTTTCACTGATATGTCAGAGATAAACAAAACTTATGAAGAATATTGAATTATGACCCTGTTCCTGTGTTATTATAAATCTCTGTGTGGCATTTGTATTTAAATAATGGATTCAGATGTACAACGGATCTTGAAATTTACTTTTAGCCTAATACATTTATATAAAGTGGCCACCAAATTGTTTTAAAACAAAACAATTATGCCCATTCATACAGCCAAACAATACATAATATAGTCTAAATTCAAAATAAATACTGTATTCAAAACGGAATATGCATTTGTTATACTAATGTATATACATTAATGTGCATTTTAGCAGTTTTTGAGTGAGTAAGGTTGGTTTTACGGCACTGCGACACTGAATAGGTCATATAGAGCCAATGGATGATGAGATGACATGATCATAAGGGATGATTTCAGGAAGATGAACTTTTGAACTATCAATACCGTATCAACAATTATTATAATAATTCTAAAACCTATCTGTTCAAACAAAATATGAATCTTTGACTGAACCTGATTATGCATTCTGTAATGCCTGATTGAGACAAAATGTCTAAATTACTATCATTGTGTTAAGAGTTTGTCAGAAGGGTCACACAAAACACCGTTAAAAATAATATAACAATTATTAATCTCTTATTTTCGCCAGCCAACATGTGCCTTATTACATGTACATGTAACTCGAAACATGACTTGAAAGCAACAACTATCACTTGTTTTTGCTTAACCCTTTCCCTCATATAAACGTGTTTTCACGCGTTTGCAAACAGAGTAGACCCAGGTCAGACGGCTCCTACAGGAGCTGTCTGATCAGAGTATGTTCTGTTTGCTAATGGAATTTGAAAGATCTGTTTCTTTACTTTCCTAAACGACTGCAATGTTCCACCTTCCATATTTCCTTATAACCATTTCCCCGTGGAGTACACGCTAAAAATCATGTGGTATGATTTCTTTATTACAAATGTTTACAAAATCTGCCTCCGATATTGGAAGGCGAGATAGGTAATACATGTCCATGTCCGAGTCTTTAGTGGGCCAAACCTATTGGTGACCTTAGCTGCGTGTTGACACTTTCTGCAATGTGTCAACAGTGATAAACTGACTCTCGTCAAATGTATTAGCAACGTCTGCCTTTATCGTATCTGTGACAGTTCCGGGTTACCTATGCTTCTCATACTTGGCACTCAAAGAATATTGGTCGTTTTGGGCTTGAAAAAAGATAAGCTGAATTTCTCGCAGAATATTTGTCTGTACATCATTTGCTTAACTGGTGTATGGCCTTTTGATTTACAACAGTCTGTATATAGGCTGTACATATTTTTTAATATCCAAGTCGTGAGACAGGTATTGGTTTTGTGTCCCTTTCCTCGTGTAATGCATGTCTACTAGGTCTACTCTGTCACAGCTTATTTTTGTCGACGGGACCGCTCACCCTCTACCTTGAAATACACCTTGTTGTTTTCTATCCAACGTGTCCAGCGTGTCTATCCAGTTTTCTCTTCCCTTTCGACGTGCTAGTTTTTTTTAACAAAGTCGTTCATAGGTTGGAAGTGCATAATACATGTAAAAATATCTTCTGCCTATTTGACTCACTAACTCTAGTGCCACATCTGAATCTACAACACTCGTAGTCTTGTTATTGTACACTATGTCTTCTTTCCTTGACCGATTTACCAGTCTTTGATAAATAGGACTTGTCTTGGCATCTATGTCGTTTAAGCTCTGATGCTTTCCACATAGTTTCATTTCGTTTACGTTTTCGGCTTGAGAGTTTCTTTTTCGGGCTCCCCTAATTGAATCGTTTATGAGGCGTTGCTTGGTTAAAGTCAGAGCATGATGCATTTGTCGTCTGCGGATTTGAGGTATCAATTTGTAAGGACACATTTGTCACAGGTATAGCTGCATCATAATGCTCACCCTGTCGAATTGCAATGTATACCCGCTCAACAAATTCATAGGAAATGCCCTCTTTCCAACCAGACGGTTTAACACTGATTACTAGGGTCGAAATCAAACAAAAATAAATTCTCAAAGCACAGTTGAATTTGTCTGCCACTGCTAAAGGCAAGCATCAGCAATACTTGCTTTCCAGTGTCCACTTTGTCATAATTTGGTCACTTCTTCAAAACAAAATTCTATTTGTTCCCGTGTTTCAACTTCCAAATGTCACAAAGGGCAAGTAGTGGTCATAATAGTCACCATTTGACTTTCTTAGCTCCTCTTTCTTAAATTTGAGACGAAAGAAATGGCAATAGCGACTGTTTCAGGCAGAATGTACAAAGTGCATGCTTACCCTGTATGAATCTATCATCTGTCGCGAAGTAGCCAATATTATCTGTCTTTCATGAAACTCCATTTTTCACCCTTTCCTTCATGTACATACATTTCAAGCATTTGCAAACAGAGTAGATCCAAATCAGACGGCTACTGTAAAAGCCGTCTGATCGGGGCCTGCTCTGTTTGCTAATGAAATTTGATATACATGTATCTGTTTCTTTAGTTTCTAAAATGGCTACAATGTTCCACCTTTCATATTTCATTAAAACTAATTTGTCCACAAATATTCAGTTGGCATTGGAAGTTGGAATAAACATAGAACAGGGAAAGGGTTAAACATTTCAATGTGGGGTACGCGTGTACTGCCATTTTCAAACAGTGTAGACCCAGGTCTAGGAGCACTTTGATAAGGATTTACAAACTGTACACTGTATGGCATTCAAACAGTGTAGACCCAGGTCTAGGAGCACTTTGATAAGGATTTACAAACTTCACACTGTATGGCATTCAAACAGTGTAGACCCAGGTCTAGGAGCACTTTGATAAGGATTTACAAACTTCACACTGTATGGCATTCAAACAGTGTAGACCCAGGTCTAGGAGCACTTTGATAAGGATTTACAAACTTTACACTTTATGGCATTCAAACAGTGTAGACCCAGGTCTAGGAGCACTTTGATAAGTATTTACAAACTTTACGCTTTATGGCATTCAAACAGTGTAGACCCAGGTCTAGGAGCACTTTGATAAGGATTTACAAACTTTACGCTTTATGGCATTCAAACAGTGTAGACCCAGGTCTAGGAGCACTTTGATAAGGATTTACAAACTTTACGCTTTATGGCATTCAAACAGTGTAGACACAGGTCTAGGAGCACTTTGATAAGGATTTACAAACTTTACGCTCTATGGCATTCAAAACTATCTTAAGTTTAAGCATTTCATACTGTTTGGATTCTATAGTTAGTTACATAATCTTCATCTTGAGTTCTTAAAATCATCGTTGAAAGTGTTAAAGTCCGACAATTTCATCGATTACTGATACATGTACCTGTTCAAAATCAGAAAAAGTGGACATACAGTAGAACCTGTTCTAAGCGGTAATTTATCTGTTGGATATCATAGGAATCTTAAAAACAGGTGGTTGCTTAATGCATGACAAAAGTAATTCAGACAGCTGCTATATTTCTGCATTACTTCTCACCTGCATTAAGCTACCACCTACCATACATATCCATATTTAGACCTATTTTTTATGGCCGCTTAATACAGTGTCTTCTGCATTTTGAAATGCCACTATCAGAGAAAGAGAGTGTTTATCTAAATAGTATTTTACTTTTACAGTAAAACCTCTCTTCACCGGAATTCTAGTAGAGAATAATTTAGATATTTTTGGCAGGTGACTTCTTAATGCAGGGTGAAAGTCATGCAGAAAGCTCCTCCAGGAGTTTTCTGCATGACTTCCACCCTGCATTAAGCAGTCACCTGTCCCCAAGACCGATATTGATACTGAATTTAACGTCCGGTTAAGAGCAGTTTTACTGTATACGTATGTATCATTACATGTACATGTATGTATGTATTGGATATTGTATTTATAATAGACAAATAAATGATAATTTCTGTTCAGAAAAGTATTAGTTCTATGAAATCCCGACCATGTCATAATAAGTACAGCCTGACCTATTTGGAAAAAAAAACTATACTATTTTTTGCATAGGGGTTGGACTATATTGTCTTGCACTTGTCTGTCCGTGGATCGGTTCGGTTGTAAAATGAATGGCCTATGAATTTGACAGGGAGGTGATCCCTAACGATTTTGATGCCAGGGGATCAGTGGCCAAGGCCAAATGTTAGGTCACAGTCAGCAGTAGACAAAATGTTTTCCGAACAAGAACTCGATAAGATCTGATTGCGAGTATGGGTATGCTTAGTATATGACCACTATTAGTGTTACGGCCAGTTTGGGAAAGGTAAAGGTGGGGATTTAACCCATTCCCCCATAGGCTATTTTTAGACCCAACCTCTTCGAATAAATCTACCGAAAAGGAGCATTTACTAGAGAAAAGGAACATTTTTGGATTTTTTTAGTTTGAAACCATTGTGATAAATATAGGAGCAAATGCTCTATTTATCACAATGTTTTCAACAGGTGATTTTTACAGATGCGTAGAGAGGCGTATTTATGGAGGAAAGGGTTAAGGCTAAATGTCAATCTTCTAAAATATTTACATTGGCTATTACTTATGAATTTAGAGATAGAAACTTCAATTTTCAAATGCATACACATCGCATGAAGCTGGTACCTTGAGTGATGACATGCAAAGGTCAATTTCAAATTTCAGGGTTAAAGATCAGATTTCGATAACCTCATTCTTGGTAATAACTTCTGAAAAACCAGAAACAGACTTCATAGTTGATTTCCACACTCATCTTTTACACGTTTGAGTTCTTTTAAGATTGGTGTTATGTCACGGTCGATACAATACTTTAAGGTCAAAGGTCAAAAGTTTAAGATGGCTAGTAGAGCATACACATTTTACAAACGCATATTTTAATTAATTTATTTTATTGCTATTAGACGACAATGTTAAATATTAAAATCAAACAAATATCCAATATTGTGAATGGTGACCACGTCGCTTAACAAACCATGTAGACTGAGACAAGAAAATGTATCAGGGGTATGTTTTGTTCGACATGAATATGTATTGTCTAGCACATATATCAAAACGTATTTCTTAATCAGATACAGGACATTATAAAGTCAAATATAACTTCTTAATGATAAGGATGCTCTGGCATTGTCTGCTTATTGTCCGACTTTTTCGTTAACACTCAATTTCAATATTGGAAGTGAAAGTTTAATAAATTATATAAATACCACGCTTGCTTAATCACATCGTTGCCATGCAGACGGGTCTGGATCGAGATGAGACACCGACACGGAATAAGCCATTGCCATCGATGGCTACAACATTACAGATCTTCATTATTTTTCTTGATAATTACAACATGCGCATGCAATTATAAAGTTCTTGCATGCACGACATGTAATTGCATTGTACCACTGGAAAGGACTTACATAGGCTATACAAGATAGTCTCCAGTCAGTCTCCAGCCGGTCTCCAGCCGGTCTCCCTTTAGCTAGCATTTAGCTCTATATTTATACAGTTACTGCACCAGGAAATCTTAACCAAATTGTATAATCGACCTTTAGCTTGTATATCAGTCGATACACTTTAATGGTCATTTCCTCTCCAAACACCGTGTACCCTTAACGTGCTGCCAATATCCAATATATTTAGATGACAATATCACAAAGGGACTGCCAGTCTTTATTACATGATAATGGCGCCATGTACTCCGACCCACTAGCCATTAGGTGTTGGGAGCCGGTGTAATGAAAAGTGACACCGTAGTACTATGACCCCGGTTATATTACTATGACCGGGGGAGTCTTAGTACTATGACCCCCTTACATATAATAATCTGACCCCTCATATCATAGTTTATTACTAACGTTGAGACACACATATCTCCGAATTTAATACATGTATACCCAAACCCGAAGCACCGCTCAATACATAACCCATTTTCCTCGGAGAACGCAAACAAACAATAACAATATTAGGAACCAAACGTCTTTAATGGGATAAGTGTTGATACAACAGAAAGGTTTGTGTTCTTGAGCATGGTTTGTAGATGAGATCCTTTAAGTGTAATGCCCAAAAATGTCGATGGGAGTGATATAGTTAAAAATTAATGTTAGACACAGTGCAGATGTCGCATACGTTGAAACAACGTTGAATCAAAGTCGTGTGCCCACGGGAGGGGGTTCTGTTATATGAAATGACGTGCAAAATATGCATCATGTTCAATTTTTAAAAAATGTCTTTCCCAAGTAGAGAAATTCGATGGGGTCCGGAACACCCACCCACCCTCTCCCAACTGGATCCGCGATTAGAGACTTTATAATACGAGAACAAGTGACTCCTACGACAAACAGAGTAGGTCAAAATATCATAAGGTGGGTTTATTATAGTAAAATAGACTGGGGTCATAGTACTTATTAATATATATCAACCCCACTGGTGGATGTATTTTATCACTATATTTGTAGTAAAATGATCTGGGGTCATAGTACTATATGATATATTCACCCCGTTGTGGATGTATTTTGGCAAGGGAGTCGCTATATTTTATAGTAAAATGACCGGGTTCATAGTACTATAAAGTATATAGACCCCTCGGTCGACCTACTACGATAAAAAGAATGGGTCACAATATTATAAGGGGGTCATTATATTATGGCAAGGGAGTCACTATATTGTATAGTAAAATTACCGGATGCCATAGTACTATATAATATATCGACCCACCCGGTCGATCTACTACGGGGGTTACTTTTCCTCATTACACCCGCGGTAACCCCGCTCCGTCCGAATGGATCTAGTCTAGATATAATGGGGGAAACATCTTTTCCACTCCAAAGAGACACCTTTTCCACTTCAAAACACAAACATGTGACATCGTTATATATACCCAGACTCTCAATTCGGCAACCCTTCGCCCTTATTTCTGCAACGATTCGTCGCCCCTTCGGCATGTTCTGCAACGTTTCCCCAACCTTTCCGCAAAATCGGAAAACGTTCGGGAAGCATTCGGGAGACGTGTAATACTCAAGGTTTCGGCATGTTTCTGCGTCGCTTCGGCGTCTGTTCCGCAACGCTCTTGCGGAATGCATGCCGAATGACCCCGAATACAAAGCTGATCCCGAATGGTTCCCGAATCGAGAAAAATTTATTCTGCAACCCTTCAGCAAGGCTTCGGCGCTGTAGCGGACGCCAGGCATGATCATAACAGAGATGCATATTGATACATTTCCAAACGGAGTAGACACTTATCAAATAGCTTCTGAAGGAGCTGTCTGGTCAGGATATCCACTGTTTGTTTGTGCAATAATATAAATCTGATTTTACAAAAATTCCATTGACCATATTCCAATTTTATCCCATTACCTCATAGGCTATTTTTAGATACAACCTCTTTGAATAAACCTACCAAAAAGGAGCATTAACTTGAGAAAAGGATTTTTTTTAGAATTTTGTAGTTTGAAACCATTGTGATAAAAAGAGCATTTGCTCCCATAGGAGCAAATGCTCTATCTATCACTATGGTTTCACAAAGAAACTTTTACAGAGTCGTCAAAAAGTCGTCAATATGAGGGAATGGGATAACAGCAGAGATTATTCATAAATAAAGTAATTATTTCGAACATACATATTCATTAAGTAAAATTAATGAGCTGAAGTCAATGACTGACAGGTAAAGATGTCTTAGCTATCACACTAGATGACAAAGTAATTATATCAATGTTTATCTGTAACAGGTCAGTCAAATCATTACCATATTTGTATACGCTTGTCAATGCCGTAACACACGTCCTCTCAAACTCTAGTCTCTTACAATTATTACATGTACAGTAAAACCTCACTATAACGACCACTTAATTGGTATTTAGGGCAGGTGACTGCTTAAAGCAAGGTGAAAGTAAAACAGAACGCTCCTATAGGAGCGTTCTGTTTTACTTTCACCTTGCTTAAAGCAGCCACCTGTCTTTAACAAAAAATACTTGATGTAAGTTAGTGGTCGTTATAGAGAGGTTTTACTGTACTTCCAATTCGTTCAAGTGTTAAACAAAACTAGTGACAGAGTGTCAAACAGACTGGATCCTGTGAGACTCTAAGATACTCGGCGACCTATCTGGATACAATCTGGATCCTGTGAGACTCTAAGATACTCGGCGACCTATCTGGATACAATCTGGATCCTGTGAGACTCTAAGATACTCGGCGACCTATCTGGATACAATCTGGATCCTGTGAGACTCTAAGATACTCGGCGACCTATCTGGATACAATCTGTTTGCAAATGCGAGTCAGCATGATGAGGCTTGTATGAGTCATTTTATTAGTTTCGTTGGATTGTTATGCATATTCATTTCGTTGGGTTGTTATGCATATTCATTTCGTTGGATTGTTATGCATATTCATTTCGTTGGATGGTTATGCATATTCATTTCGTTGGATTGTTATGCATATTCATTTTACCCAATCCCTATTGAATATTCATGTTAGAAATAATGACATCATGAATATTAATTACAGTATTTTAGAGTATGATATGAACACAGGGCATTTTGGCTCAGGCAGAAACTGTAGAATCAGACCTGCATTATAACATATAGAGTAGACCCTGATCAGACGGCTCCTATGGGAGCCATCTCATCTGGGTCTACGGTATTTGCAAAGGCGTTTGAAAATGCATTTATTAGGGGAAAGGGAAAATGAATCATGAACATTTATTACTATTTGCTTACTAAGCTTATGGAAGACTAAACAAGTATAATACAGATTTTTCTAATCGGGAGACTCTCTTTCACGCTTTTGCAAACAGAGAAGTTGAAAGAGTTCTTATAGAAGCCGTCTGAAAATAGTCTTTTTTGTTTGCACATGGAATTACATAGCTCTTTTCTACAGTTTCTGTCATGGCCAAAACTTTCTCCAGAGGCCCTCCGGTCTGGGTCTGCGCTAATTGCAATCATAGAGTTAGATAATCTGTCGATAGATACATGTAACATGTTTTTTATAACAGATCTCAGAACCATTGAAACAATACCATTTTATAAAGATTTTCATGGCCTGCGTATATCGTAGAACGAGTTTGTGAACCATTCATAATAGTTTACATAGCCACTCGTAAATTTATGTTCTAAATCAAAATAATATTGTTATGCCACTAGCACATGTCTAAAACGCGGGCGAATAACATCGGCGACATCGATACTTTAACATCAAACTTTTGTAATTTAATCGATTATGTGTACGTAAGTTATTTCAACATCGCTCGTACTATTCTTCATTAACCCTTTTCAACCCGGGACACGCATGTACTGCCATATGCAAACAGTGTAGACCCAGACCCGAGGGTTCCTAGAGGAGATCCTAGAGGAGCCCTCTGATCAGGGTCTACAATGCATGTCATTCAATTTCCTCACGCAACGTTTACCCTTTCATATTGCATGGACTCTGCCAAGAAACAATGATGGACTATTTTACTATGAAAATTCAGGGTTGAAAGGGTTAAACAAACTGCATTTTTGTTACATTTTACAGACATCAAGAACGCACCACTGTCTTTAACCTATAGCCTGCTATGGGCGGATGAGGGAATACCTATCCAAACTGTTTGACATCCTGATCGAGTTTTGGTAGACAATTTGATTACAACTTGAATTTTGAAAACAAAATGTAGTAGCTGAACAATTCTGCAAAAATAATTTGCTCCACAGGCTTAAAGTTAAAAGGCGAGATTCTGGTGATGGAAATAAAAGTTATTAGTTTCCAAACGTTGGACATTTGATAATGGGACAGAGTTCCATTCTTTTGAATATTAACCCTTTCGGCACCAAATCTCTTATTGTCGTCTGCAATCCAAATTTTGTTAAATCATTCGGTACAATAAGGAAATGAGATGAATAAATCCAAATTTCAAAAGAATAAAGCACATATATAGAAATAGAGACTGAGACAAATAGTGAAGTCCCTGATCTGGGACTGCTCTACCGGTATTTGCCGTGGTGCATTTATGCGACTTCGGCGGTGAAAGGGTTAATCTTCTTCAGCAAAATATGCTTTAAACCCTTACTTAATAAATATTCATGTGAGAAATGGTTATTATATAAATATTAATTTAATGGCATACAGTAGGAATTTTGATAATGGCAAATGCCATAAAATCAGTCCGATTTAGTCCTTAAGCAAGCAGAGTAGACCCCGTTAAGACAGCTGCTACAGGGGTTGTCTAATCTTGGTCTGATCTGGATCTATTCCGTTTCCAAATGCGCAAATGTGCGTTTCCATCAGGTAAATGGTTACCATTCACCGCACGGAGACGCGCGTTAGCGCCTGTTCAGAGTAGACCAGATTGACGTCATCTTAGGATATGTCCTTTCGGTGTCTTTGCTATGAAAAAATATAGTTCTGATTATTTCAGTTTCTGGCTGGCAAACTCAAAAGTGCTTTTATGCATGATTCAATAACAAATATTCAGGTAGTTAAATATAATTATTTCTCATATGAATATTCATGAAGTAAAGGGCTAAGGGTTTAACTGTTTCCGTCATATAAGCGCTTTTTCATGCATTTGCAAACAGAGTAGATTCATATCACATGGCTCCAATAGGAGCCGTCTGATTAGGATCTGCTCTGTTTGCTTTTGACATGATATCTATAGATCAAAATTTACATTTTTGTAAACGCAAAAAAAATATCCTTGAAAAAGTTCATCTAATAAAATGTCATCAAATAAATATTTATGACGTCATTATTTCTTACATGAATATTAACCCTTTCCCTCATATTGACGACTCTGTAAAAGTCACTTTGTGAAACCATTGTGATAAATATTTATCACAATGGTTTCAAACTACAATTCTAAAATTTTCCTTTTATCTAATTGATGCTCCTTTTCGGTAGATTAATTCAAAGAGGTTGTATCGAAAAATAGCCTATGAGGTAATAGGTTAAACAGGGAAATGGTTAAAATGCCTATACGTTTTATGGCTGACAGTGTCAATAAAAAGGCTATTAACCTTAGTTTGGTGGGGCCTGTGTTCGATGCTCATCTATACATCTTTATTGAAGGTTCAACATAAACCTGTCAATCAATATACAGTTTGTACACCGGTGGTAAATTTGTGATAAGCAAAACAAACAGATTTGATCCAGATGAGATTGTCAATAAGTCCGTGATTCCTTAGATGCAAACTGTTTAACACTTGAGTTGTGATTTTGAAATGATGTCTAATCTAATCTAATTTATAATTGAAGCATAGAACCATTTTCAGAAGTCATGTACTTGGCATACTAAGAATTAAGTGTCTGTGTGACAGATATATAATACAAATCAACACATTCGCCTGATCACCTCGCATGCACAATACCGTAACTACCTAAAACAGTCCATACAAACAAACTCGAACAAATTGTGTAGACCCATATCAAACTGCACCTGAAGGAGGAAACGGTGTGATCTGGGTCTACACTATTACTATACCATTAATTTCATTTAAAGTTACCAAAACTGTGCAAAAATGACTTGTTCATATTTACAAATTGGTGGAATGTGGAGAATGCGTGGTTTATTACGTAGGGTAAATATGATATTCTCATTTCCTAGTAAACAAACTAATCTTGGCGGATGTCTCAGATGGACATTGTCCTTTGTCCGATCCTAGTCATCAGAATAAAGCATAGTGCACAGTTCTTCATTATGATGTATTAAATTACAATTAGAATATCTAATACCGGTAAAGGATGTAAATGAGAACAGAGCTGGCAATAATTGCAATTTATTTGCAATGATTGAAATGGGAGGAAAATTACAGTAAATTAAAACAGAGGATCTTATTCCAGGAGGTAAGTATTAGTATCATTAACTCTTTGCACGCTGAATAAGTGTCGCCTGCAAAAAAAGTGTTGTCTGCAGTAATACTATCTGAAAGTTAGTTTCTTCTTTTCTCTTAAAATGCAGTCAGAATGTTACAACAGTTTTGTACCCTTTTGCGATTATCTGGGTCAAAACAGTTTGCAGAGGTACGCATGAACTCGCTACTGGCATGCAGAGAAACGGGTCGTGTTGTTTTAGATAGGCTATTTTTTCTGGGCTAATATGCTGTTTCAGTTTCCAAAGATTTTTACCTGATGTTTAATTTCAAAAGGTGTGTCAAAATAATGAACAATATATCGCCAGACACCGTTTCTACCATTACTCCCATTCTTATAATTAATAATAAAAAATTTGTTCACTTTTAACCCTTCCCTGATCAGTATCCATGCTTATAAAACATTTTAGCTGAGTCTGAGTTCGTTCTCAATTTTTTGATTGGTCAAAAAAAAGCTTGAGAACAAACTCCGACTGAACTGAAAAGCTTTATAAGCATGGACCCAGTATTCATGTAAGAACTAATGGCAATATGAACGTTTATTAGCTCAATTATTATAATGTAAACTTTTCAAGGCAACTGGTTGCTTTGTTAAAAATTGTAGGACCAGATGTATATCATGTCAAAAGCAAACATAGTATGCCCTGATCAGACGTCTCCTATAGGAGCCGTATAATCAGAGTCTACCCTGTTTACGTATGATATTATAATAGACCTGGAATACTCATGATGTTATTATTTCTCACATAAATTTTGAAATGGGAAATAATTAAACACTATTTCCATGCTCAAGCATATCCATGTCTTCACCAAACATTATCTGACTTTGACAAAATGCCAAACGAGTCAAAATTCCATTTCGATACAGTTGAATCCTGAACTCGGATAACTCGAGCATCGGGTTAACTCGAACTAACATTTCGGTCCTTCCCAAATTTACAATACAGAATTGTCCTAAAATGTATCACTACACATATCTAGAAAGTAGAAACACGTGTGACAGCTTAATGCAGGTCGAAAGTAATGCTGAAGCTCCTATAGGATCTCTCAGCATTACTTTCTATCCGTATTAAGCTGTGAACTCGAGAAATTATCCAGATAAGGAATCGGATGACTCGAAATTCGGTTATCTCGAAGTAAGTTGTTGGTTCATTGAGTTCGAGATATCGAAGTTCAAGTGTATATCTGTTAATCCCTTTACACCATAGAGACGCATTTTGACGCCTTTGTAAAAGAGAACACTCATATCAGACGGTTCCTGAAGAGGATCTGCTCTACCTGCTTCTGAAATAATATAAATCTGATTCTACATTTCCTGCCATGGCCAAACCGTCCGTTGTTCGTATGCCATCATAACAAATTCAGTTACAGTAAAAACTCTCTGCAGCGGCCGCTAAATTACATCAAGTAGTTTGTGTTAACGGCAGATGGCTGCTTAAAGCAAGGTGAAAGTAAAACAGAACGCTCCTATAGGAGCGTTCTGTTTTACTTTCACCTTGCTTTAAGTAGCCACCTGTCCTAAATACCAACTAATTAATAAAATCTATTGGCCGTTATAGAGAGGTTTTACTGTAATTTACAGTCATTATTTCTGATATGAATATTCATGAGATAACGGTTTGAAAGTACTTACTTTTTAAGTATGTTAATGACTGAATAATGCGCCGTGTATTATGACATTTATTATTTCTTTTCAGGTAGAAACAAAACTCCATAACAATGGTGTCCAACATATCAAGTTCGGAAATAACAGAAGGCGTAACAGAAACCCAACTATTTGTCATCAAGTTCTTCACTATATACGGTGCAATTCTGGGCTTTATTGGAAATATTCTAACAATTGCAGCCATTTTGAAAGCAAAACTACATCACCAGTCGTCTTATCTTAAAATCCTCAACTTGTCCATGTGCAATTTCATACATTGCACTATATTTTTGCCTCTTCTAACGGTACAAGCCTTCACGGGCTTGTGGACAGAAGACCGTTTACTGTGTAATTTGTTTTCCTTTGCCTTGTTTTCAAACATGGGTACAGAAGTACTTGGCTGTGTGTGTATAACTCTCAACAGATATCTCTGCGTGGTTCATCATGAACTGTATAACAAATTTTACAACACGCGTTTAAAACTTGCCGCCCAGTGGATTATCACATGGTCCATATATCCCATAATACTCGGACTTCCCTTGTTTGGCATTTGGAGCCAATACGATTACTACCCACAAAAACTGGTTTGTCATCCTTTCCCAGGGAAGCAGTGTACAGGATATTGTCTTCTGGTGTTTATTCCATCCCTCGCCACATTTCCATTGATAGGCTACTGCTATTCGCACATCATATACAACTATGTAAAAGTTCAAAGAAAGCTTGGACTAAGTCGCGACTCGAGCGAAACTTCACAGAATTCTGATAACTCGCTTTATCGCTCAAACGACCATCACAGGACAGGAGCAGAAATAAGAATGGCTTTTACAATTCTGGCTGTGATTTTTGTGTACGGCGTATTTCGTACTCCCCTCATGTTTCTTTACTTATATGACCCAGGAATGGTGAAAGTGGACCCACTTATTCATACAATTGTGATTTACATGGGAACAAATGCTAGCTGGATGAACCCATTAATCTATGCATACACCAACAGACAAATAAGAAAATCACTCAAGAATTTGTGGCCGTCTTGCAGAAAGACGGGCTGAACATTTCTAATTACGAGCCAATGTTTGGCAACTTTAACTATTTCACGGTTGAATATTCATGTAAGAAATCATGACATCACTACTATAATTTCATAAGCAAACAGAACAGACCCCGATCAGTCAGCTCCTACAGAAACAATTCGACGTTGCCGTAGTTCTTTATAAAATATCAGTGATACACATTCGTTTGCATGTTTCACTCACATATTTATTTCAGCAATCGGCGTTTGTTTAAGTAGGTCAAATTTACGAAAACCGCTTACACCGTCGAAAACACCCTACGCCGGGATATGCCTTGAAACAAAATTAGCGTTACGTCTTTGAAACAACCACTGAATAAATATGTACAATACCAATAAGACATGTGATCGCTTAAATGCAGAACACGAGAAGTGCAAAAAGCCCCCAAATCGAGCTTTTTGAACTTCTTGTGTTCTGCATTAAGCGTTCACCTGTTGGTACTGGTTTAAATTGGCCATATGGTTCCTTTCATATTTAAACTCGTTATAACGGCAACCTCGTTATACCAGCAAAATGTCTGGAAACAAACACCTCCGTTGAAACGAGGGTTCACTGTACTTATTTCTTAGATGAATATTCATTAGGTAAATGCTCAAGATGATCTTAAAAGTATTACACTTGGGTAATGATTTTTATAGACGTGTAGAACAGTATACTTTTTACCAGAAGTTGGCAGAGTTAACCCTTCACTCCATGGTTATTCAGAAAAGAAATAATGACGTTATGAATATTAATTAGATTAATTGTTATAATATCACATGGACACAGGTTTTTGGCCATGGCAGAAACCGTAGAATCATATCTACATCATAAGCGAACACCGATCGGATGGCTCCAACAGAAGCCATCTGATCTGGATCTACTCTGTTTGCAAAGGCACAGACAGACTTGCATAATGGGGAGAACTTCTTTTGATGACCCATCAGAACATTTTGCTATTATAAAGATACTCAAAGTCTCTTCAGGATCCAGTCTGACACATCGGAAAGAAAAGGAATGGAAAGCAAATATTTGTTTTAGAATTAAAGCAGACAGTATTTGCAGACAACAGTTCCTCAAAGTGTAGAAAAAACATTATGAAAATAAAAAAAAAAAAATGTACATACTGCACATTTTATATAATGTATAAATAAAAGTATGGTAGTGAATAAATCTCAAAGGATTATATATACATGTAGTTTCTGTATATCTTTTATATGTATATCTGATGGATATACATTTGTATACGAGAATGAAAAACCATGGCCAGTTTAGCTACCTTATGTACATGTTTCACTCTTGGTAGCATTAGCTAGTTTTTTTCAACCTTGTATTCTCTCTCTACAGTTATTATGATATCAACCTTAACTCGCTTCAGTTATGCATGGCAATTAGTGTATGCATGTGAAAGGATAAAATTAATTAATAATTAAATTAAAACTTTATTCAGAATGTCCATGTAAATGTATAAATGGTCTGTGTTACAGGAAAAAGGGCCCTTGGATATTTGCAAGTACAGTAGACCCCTTATAAACTGGAATTTTAATAAAGGAGAATTTAGGTCTTTTTAGGTAGGTAACTGTTTAAAGCAAGATGAAAATCACGCTGAAGGTGTCTTTTAGAGCTTTTCACAAACCGTTCACCCTACATTAAGCTGCCACCTGTCTTAATTCTTTCAGTGCAAGAAACGAGTCACTAATGACCTTTCCAAACAGTGTAGATACAGGTCAGAGAGATCCAAGAGGAGCCCTCTCATTATGGTCTGCACTGTTTGTGATGTTACACTTTTCATTAAAAAAATCCTTGAATGCTCTTGGTAAGTTTAATTTTGGAATAGTCCATTTGAAAATTAATTGTTGAATGGGTTAACCATTTTCTCAATGAATATTCATGTGAGAAAAAATGACATTATGAATATTAATTAGATTAATGGTACATGGAAACAGGAAGTTTTAGCCATAATAGAAACTGTAGAATCACAATAGTATTTCATAAGCAAACAGAGAAGACCCAGATCAGATGGCTCCTGCAGTAGCCATCTGATCCGAGTCTACTGTTTGTAAAGGTGTAGAAAGGCATATTTATGGAGTAAAGGGTTAAAGTTTAGACCTTCATTTGTGCTTTAAATATTTGAATGAACAGATTAGAGAGATTTAACTGTAGTAAGGACTAATAACACCAACACTACTAAGGAGTAGCAATCAGTGCAGATCAGATGCCATGTCAAACCAAGGTGTCACTGTTTAGCACTATCAACACTAAAAACCAATCTGTGATAATCTAGATGATGGATCCTGATAATACAATGAGTAACCTGGCATTATATCAGAACCCAAACTTGTTTGTCACTCCGACACTGTTTTTTTAAGTTTGCAGAAAAATGTTATTGAAGAAGGCAAATTGGCAAATTAAAATCATTATTTAGTGTTGTTATAGGTTGAAATATCCATATGGCCCTTTTCCTGTTACACATGGTAAATGATATATATACAATGAAACTGAAGAGCAGAGGTAATTCAATTCAATCAAGTTGAATAATACATATATAAACACCGAGTGTAGGGTGATTCCCCCATAGGATGATTGCCCTATGGGCAATTGCCCCTTAGGATAATAACCCTTTAGGATTATTGCCCCATAGGGTGACTGCCCCTCAATATAAAAAATATATTATTATTTTGTATTAAAAATAATATATATATGTAAAATTTAATAAATTATATGATGAAAATAAATTAGTAGATTGCTGTGTAGACCAATTAGAACTCTTGTATGTATTGTATTGACTCCAAATATTTGGACATGTAAACCTAAAGAAAGGGCATAATCCCCATTAGAAAGTACACACTAAGAAAATTTTTGTACAACTTAAATGAAGAATTAATAATTCTTTAATACCTATGCCTGCTAAGTGCAACCTAACTGGTATTTGCTAACAGTTTGGATCCTGATCAGGCGCTGATTAAGATAGCGTCTCATCACAATGTAAGCTGTATGATCAGTCATTAGTCTCTCAAAAGCGTACACAAAACCAAAGTAAGAGAAAACGGTGACAGGTCACTGCTATAAGGGTTAATAGGAGCTACACTGTGGTTTGTATGTCCAAATTAAGATTCTGTTTCATTTCGGGACACTGTATAGAAATATCAATGCTTAATGCTTTTGTGCAACTTAATGCTTTTGAAGTTGTACAATGGTGTAATGATAAATGTCTTTATCAACTTTTAATTGGATTAACCCTTTCCCTTATGTAAGCGCATTTTGAGGCATCTGCTAACAGATTAGACCCAGATCAGACGGCTCCTATAGTAAGCATCAAGGAAAAAAATAAAGCACATTATTTGACCTTTTAGCATTTTTTTAGGGATTTTTATTACCATGGGGGTAGTTAGGAGCATTAGGTAAAATTGGATATATTGGATATACAAATACAATATTTTATTCAGCACAAAGAAAATTATATGGCATTTAGCCTTCAAAAACATCAGATAATTTTATAATATAAAAAAAGAAAACTAAAAACACTTTTTAGGGATTTTTAATAACCATGGGGGAATTGCCCAGTTTGGCAGTTTTATTGCGGGGCAGTCATCCAGGGGGCAATCATCCAGGGGGGAATAGTCCTATGGGGTAATCATCCTATGGGGAAGTTGTCCGTACCCCATAAACACCATCACAATAATCTCCATGATAATCTTTCTTTCAATCTGTATGTATAGTTTTGGTTGAGATCATACACACAATAGTATAATATTACCTACTTTAACACCTTGTCTGATAAAAGCACCTTTTGCAAACAGAGTAGAACCAAATCAGATGGCTCCTGGATAATTCGTCTGATCCCCAGGGTCTACTCTGTTTGCTCAAGGAATACTATAGATCTGTTTCTACAGTTTTTGCCATAGCCAAACTGTCCTGTATTCATATAACAATATAAAAATTCAGATACAATAGAACCTATCTTAAGTGGTCATTCATTTCATTCACTGAACATAGGCATTTTAAAAAAGCAGGTGGTTCCTTAACACATTACCCCCTAATGACGCATTTTTGCGCCCCTATAAAAGTCACATTGTGAAACTATTGTGATAAATAGAGCATTTGCTCCTATAGGAGCAAATGCTCTATTTATCACAATGGTTTCAAACTACAAAATTCTAAAATTTTACTTTACTCTAGTTAAAGCTCCTTTTCGGTAGATTAATTAAAAAAGGTTGGGTCTAAAAATAGCCTAGGAGAGAATGAGTTAATTCAGGGCAAAAGTAATGGAGTAAGCTCCTATAGGAGCTTTCTGTATTACTTTTGACCTGTATTAAGTAACCACCTGCCATAATTATATCTCATATAATTATAATTATATTTGATGGCGGTTTAAGTCGGGTTCTTTATGATATCCTTATTTTTTACATGAATATTTATCACCTAAAGGGTCATAGAATAGACAGAAAGGAAAATCCCATTTTCATCCTTTACAATTTTTTAACACTAAAGTATCCAACCTGGTTAAAAACTAAATCTTTATCCTATTTATCATGACATGACTATTCATCGATGTCTCTATAGATACAGTTCAAATACTGATCCAAGCTGTATTTTCATTCACCCTGTCATCTGAATATATAAAATACAAAATTAAGTATGAAGTGGATGTCAGCTGCAACACAGGTAAAATATTAACCCTTTCCTGCATGAATATTCATGTAAGAAATGACATAATGAATATCAATTAGATCATTTTTATGAACACAGAAACATTTGGCCAAGGCAGGAGCTGCAGAATTTTATCTATATAATGCCATAAGCAAATAAGCAAATATTGAAGACCCTGATCAGATGGCTCCTATAGGAGTCATCTGATCTGGATCTTCCTTGTTTGCAAAGGTATTAATAGGTGTTTTTAAGGAGTAAATGATTAATATCGATAGAAACAAATGCAGCACTGCCTACTGTGCAAGATATTGGTATCTGTTCACTTGTCAGGGACAGTAAGTTTTACAATCAGACAGGCACCTCTCATTTTCTGCCGATTTCTTTCATTTTCTGCCAACTTCTTCTCTCTCACTTTCTGCCACATACTTGTCTCTCAGTTTCTGCCACTTTCTTCTCTCTCATTTTCTATCACCTTCTCTCTCATTTTCTGTATGTTTTTAATAAAATATTGTTGATAGAATTTGTTGTCTCCTTGTGGTTGTCCGTCTCAATTCAGGTCAACTGTGCAATGTTTGAATTGCCCGTTACTACAACTACAGTAAAACCTGTTTTAAGGTGACCCCTTTCTGATTAACCCTTTATCTCATCAATATTCATGTACGAAAAAACGACATAATGAATATTGAATTAGATTTTTTAAATGGTAATATGAACACATACATAATTGGTCATGGCAGAAAATGTTCTATAAGCAAACAGAACAGAATCTGACCAGAAAGCTCCAACAGGAGCTGTCTGATCTGGGTCTACTCTGTTTGCAAAAATGTGTGTATCAAATGAAGGGTTACACATGGGAGTCTTATATCAGGTGGTTGCTTAATGCATGGGAAAAGTAATGCAGAAAAAGTTCTGCCTTAAGGAACCAGAATGAGACTTCTTTTGAACCCTTCCTCTGTTGAATATTCATGACAGAAATAATGATTTTTTTTACAATGACATATGTACACATGATTGTTTGGTTAGGTAGTACCTGTACAGTCAGATCTATTATAATTTTATAAGAAATCAGAGCAGACCCTATTCAGAGAGCTTCTACAGGAGCCATCTGATCTAGGTCAACACTATTTGCAAAGGCATGAAAAGGCGTTTATATAAAGTAAAGGGTCAGTGATTGCTTAACCCATTGACGCCTTTGACACCTCTGTAAAAGTCACTTTTTGAAACCATTGTGATAAATAGAGCATTTGATCCAAATCTATACAATTCTATATTTTCCTTTTCTCTAGTAAATGCTGCTTTTCAGTAGCTTTATTAAAAGAGGTTGGATCTAAAAATAGCCTATGAGGGAATTGGTTTAGACAGGTTTTACTGTATCACAAATTCACAATCAAGTCACTAGCCACCAGCTTGCATCTTCATTCATGCCTGAATTGCTGCCCCTTCCCTCTTAGCCTCCAGGGTCAAACCTGATCCGGAGAATCCTGATGCTCCCTAAAATAAAAAATATGACATGATTTAACAGATTGGTATGGGAGGCTTTAACCCTCTACAGTTACCTGATGAATCTTCATGTAAGAAATGACTGTATGAATATCATATAACTGATAGTTTATCATGGTATTACGAACAAGGGTATATTTGGTTGTTACCGAAACCATAGAATCAGATCCACATGATTCCATAAGCAAACAGAGGAGATCCTGATCAGATGGCATCTGATCTGGATCTACTCTGTTTGTGTAGGCGCCAAATGGCATCTCTGTCAGTTAAAAGATAACCACAACAAAGCCTTTCTGATGAATCAGAGATGAAGAAACTCCATTTGTAAATCTTTATATATGCAAGGAGAGGGTAGTGGTCCCAATTTTATGCCACTTTGGCATATCCTGGATCCACACGTGATTAATGACAGTGTTAAACAAGTATATTTTTTACTTAATTTATCAATAAACCTTTCTCTGCATCAAGTTTTAATCACATCCTAACAAGCTATGTCAGTTTTATAAATTGATCTGGATGCAGAGTCTGATATATGCAGCTTGATACTCATGTTATTGTCGCTTCATTTAATCAGAAAAAATGAAATAAATATTTTTCAGACACAGTTCTGATGCACCTTTGACGGACTAGGTACAGTGTTCTATCAACACTTATATTCCAGATACACACTACTACACTGACCCTTTGGAGTGGTATAATATCTTTCTCTGTCATCTTTTTACTGTTGATAGGGTCCAGCATGTCTTTCTTCAGCAACTTCTCCAGGCAGTCCTGGGTTACCACACAGCCCCTGTTTCAAAGATATCGGTCAAGAATTCTCATTTACAGTCATATTCAAGTACATACACTTATTAAATAACAATCCCTATGTACCTATACATGTATTTGTTATGAACAACACTGTTTCAGGAAATATGTACAAAAAAAACCTCTTTTATATGATTACTTACTGAATAAACATTGCAGTCTAAAAAAGTTGGTGGGTGCTTAATTCAAGAGAGCTATTTGCATTAATCTGCCCTGTATTTAGCTAAGACCTGCCTTAACCCATTCCTCCATAGGCTATTCTTAGACCCAACCTCTTTGAATGAATCTACCCAAAAGGAGCATTTACTAGAGAAAAGTAAAATTTTAGAATTTTGTAGTTGAAACCATTGTGATAAATAGATCTAAATGCTCTATTTATCACAATGGTTTCAAGAAGTGGTTATTACAGAGGCGTAGAAAGGCGTATTTATGGAGGAAAGGGTTGAAGATCCACAATTAGACCGCTTTCTTATTATCGCTTGAGACATGTTTAACTGAATTTGTTATAAAAAACATTGTGTCATGAAATATGTTCATATATATTGCAATTTTGCAAGCAACATGGGAAAAGTGGCCCTCAAACATTTAGTAAAGTACTATATTTGTCATGGAAATGAGAAAAGTCATCAGATCAGGGCCTGCATTATTAGTTGTGGTAGTGGGGAGAAAATACGGCTGATTTTGATAAGTGATGAACCCTGTGATTGATCTTGGTCTATACTGTTTGCAAATGTTCAAATATCCCCACAGGAGCTGTCTGAACAAAATTGTTAGCTTCTTCAATCCTCAAATAGGGTTTTCAAATCATTTCTCTTTGAAATATTATAAGAGTAATAAACAGTTTAGATCCAGATCAGATGTCAATTCATGCAACATCTCATCTGGATTCAAAATGATTGAAAAAGTAATCTGAAAGTCAGCAAAAAGAGTAATGTGTATCTTACGATGTTTTTAAAACAGCACAAGGTACAGAGTTGCCAAGCACATCATTTGTTACAGCACACACATAGCGAGCCTGCAATATAAAGTTCAAAATTAGTCCTACCCCTATTACCTAGATACCATATACATGTACCTGACTATTTCTGTGTTCAAATCGTTTTGTGATTCCGTCAAAAGACAGTTTTTCTTTATATACATTTTTAATATTTGAGTTTTCATGATAAAAAAGGGAATTTTCATTTCTGCAGTTGCAGCTTTTTTAACAATTTGATGAGCAAATGTACATCAACTTTTCTGTTTCTGCTGGCTGTTTCATACATAAAAATACAATATTCTTCCAGCACTGACTAAACCCCAAGCCAAAATTTTACATTTATAGGGTGGAAATGTATGGGATCAAAAAGGTATTCCATATCTTAATTTTAATGATTGCAATTAACATATTATTGCAATAACATGCATTTAGAGACCATTTAACCCTTTCCTCCATAAATACACCTTTCTACACCTCTGTAAAAGTCACTTTTTGAAACTATTGTGATAAATAGAGCATTTGCTTATTAGGAACAAATGCTCTATTTATCACAATGTTTTCAGAACTACAAAATTCTAAAAATTGTCCTTTTCTCTAGCTGATGCTCCTTTTCGGTAGATTTATTCAAAGAGGTTGGATCTAAAAATAGCCTATGAGGAAATGGGTTAAGCAAACCAACAGTGAATTACTAAATCATAATATATCAAAGTAATGTAATGCCTGATTTCGTAAGGTCATTTTAAGAGACATAACGCCCAACATACTGCAAGTAAAAAACTCTTCACTCATTCTTATTTTAGACCCAAACTCTTTGAATAAATCTACAGAAAAGGAGCATTTACTAGAGAAAAGGACAACTTTAGAATTGTGTAATTTTGAAATCATTGTGATAAATACAGCATTTGCTCCTATGGATCAAATGCTCTATTTATCACAATGGTTTCAAAAAGTGACTTTTTCTGAAGCGTCAAAAGGCGTCAATATGCGGGAATGGGTTCAAGGCATTTCAAAGCGCCTTATATAAGTGCCCCCCTCTATATACACAGTATCCAGCTGTGCTCCTGCAGTGTCCAGTCAGGGTCCATAGCCATAATAGATAAAGTTATGCAATTATACATTGATCCTCTGTGATGGTTGCCCGCCTTATCAATTCGTGTATAAGATCCCTGACAGTCAACTCCCAAAATACACAGCATGGGGTTAATGGGTCAACATTCCTTTCAAAATGCCTTTAAGCAGAGAATGAAATACACAAAAAGGTGCTACATGCTGAATGACAAATTTCGTTTTCATTGTTTAACCTTTTACCTGTTGAATATTCATGTAACAACACCATGACTATTCATTAGATGAATTTTTATTTTGGGACATGAACACATGAGATTTTGGTACTGGTAGAAAATGTAAGATCAAATCTAAATAATTTTATAAGCAAGCAGCAGACCCTGATGAGACCACTCTTACACGAGCAGTTTGGTCTGGGCCTACTCTGTTTGCAGGTGTGAAAAGGCATTTATCACAATGGTTTCAAAATGACACAATTCTAAAATGTTCCTTTTCTCTAGTAAATGCTCTTTTTTGGTAGATTTATTCAAAGAGGTATTAGCCTATAAGGGAATGGGTTAATGCCTTTGTAGAGTAGACTAGATGTGATTGTACAGTTACTGCCAAGGTGAAATAATCCTGTGTCCAAGTACCATTATAAGAATTCAGCTAATAAATATTCATGATGTCATATTTTCTTACATGAATATTGAACAGGTACAGAGTTCAATCAACAGCTAGTGAATCATCCAGAAAATCAATGAATCTTTACCATCTACTAAGGGAAAACTGTGTTTCCAAATCATTAGAACTAATGTACCCGATAGGATTATTTCAGTTTTATAATGATCCTTTTGATGGTTAATAACACTTTAGGGCTGTTCCATTTAAATGTGTATGGGGGTGCAGGAAGGCACTTTCAAATTCAGCCACCTACCCATAAAAGTTTTTTACTAGTACACAAACCAATTAGTACCATTTTTACAGCGAAACCCATCCATGCAAAGCTGTTTTTTAAAGTGCCTTCCTGCCCCCCAATACACGTTTAGATGGAACAGCCCTTAGCTCAAAGAAGCATTTTTTCACCCCTTTGAAAAATACAGATTTGAAATAAGAAGGATATGATCCTACAGTTTCTGCCATTGTATAATATATATTCTTTTGTTCATGACGCCAATATAAGAATTCACCTAATCAATATTCATACAGTCATTATTTCTTAATAAGAATTCATCAGAACTCAATATTTCCAAGGGACATGTGTCAATCAATTTCTGTGACATGATCGTAGCACTATGCTAGATTGGCTTAAACAAACAGACAGTAATACTGTACCCCACCTGTTTGTTTATGAGTGCGGTCTTGCTGTCTCTGTCCTTGATGGGAGTGAAGTGGACATCTATCATGTCTTTCAGTTTGATTGGCTTTCCACTCATTGGGCAGCGAACTTTTTCATCCTAGAAACAAAATGTGCAAAAATGTTTGTTTGAAACAAATTAGGCTATTAACTAATGTGGACTCCCTCTAATTTCCACACAACCTCTAATGTCACCAAAGAACCATAGATTAAGGGACCCATTTCATATACTGTAGAACTTGTCTTAAGCAACCAGCCATTTATTGAACACAGTAGTGTTAAAAAGCAGTTGGTTGCTTAATGCAGGACAAAAGCAATGCAGAAAGCCCTACAGGAGCCACCTGCCTTACTGATTTACGGGTGTTTAGCTACCCAGCGTTTCACTACCCTGACCATTTCGCTACCCTGACCATTTCTCTACAGTCATTTCACTACCCTACAAAGTCATTTCGCTACCCTGCACTTTCGCCACCCAAATAAATATAATTATTCTCACATTTCATTGATTTGGACAATAATAGTTTAACAGATGAAAAGAGATGCATTTACCAATTTTAACTACCGAGCGTAGTCAATATTGCTGAAAAATTTAAGCAAATATGTGAAGTTTTACAATAACATTCAACATTTCTGAAAAATTAGCAAATATGTGAAGTTTTACAAATAAAATGGACGAGAGTTTGTTTCTAAAACTCTTTTTTTTATATCTGAATATAAATATTTATTCCATGTCAATAAATTCGACTCTCAAATCACTAATCACCGCCACAACAATAATGTTTTTCCTATTAAATTTGACAGGTAGTGAAAAGTACAGGTAGCAAATGGTCAGGGTAGCGAAATGACTTCATGGTGGGTAGAGAAAGACTGTAGCCAAAAGGTCAGGGTAGCGAAATGTCCGGTAACCGCCTTACTGACCCATAATAAGACATCTTTATGATGACTGCTTAACCCTTTCCCTGTCCTGTGTTTATTCCAAATTTCAATACCTACTGAATATTCATGAACAAAATAGTTATAATGAAATATGGAAGATGGAGCATTGTAGCCATTTTAGGAAGTAAAGAAACAGATCTTTCAAATTCCATCAGCAAACAGAGTAGACCCTAGTCAGACGGCTCCTATAGGAGCCGTCTGATCTGGGTCTACTCTGTTTGCAGATGCGAGAAAACACGTTTATATGAGGGAAAGGGTTAAGACAGGTACTTCTGTACTAAAATCATCATTTCTCTGATAAACCCTGTTGTGACAAGTCTTCAGGATCATCTCAAAAGGACACTTTAAAGAGTGGTCATAAAACAGAGTTTGGTGGAGTTACTCTTACTGTAAACTGGATGTTCTGCATCTCTAAAATAATGACATCATGAATATCAATTAGCTTAATATTTATAATGGCATATGAACAAAAATAGATTTAGCCCTGGTAAAATCTGTAGAATCTGATCTAGATTATTCCATAAGCAGGCAGAGTAGACCCTGATCAGACGGCTCCTACATGATCCGTCTGATCTCAGTCTATTCTGTTTACAAAGGTGTTAAATGGCATACTTATGGAGTAAAGGTGTGCAACTCATACGAGAAATTTATTATAGTTCTTCTTGAAAGGGTTAACCCTTTCCCTCATAGAAACGTGTTTTCACGTGTTTGCAAACAGAGAAGACCCAGATCAGATGGCTCCTATAGGAGCCGTCTGATCAGGGTCTGCTCTGATTGCTAATCGAATTTGATAGATATGTTTCTTTAGTTTCTAAAATAGCTACAATGTTCCGACTCCCACATTTCATTATAGATATTTTGTCCATGAATATTACATAGGTATAGAAAGTTGGACTAAATATAGAACAGGGAAAGGGTTAACCCATAATAAATACAGCTTTTAACACCTTTGCAAACAGAGTTGACCCAGATCAAATGGCTCCTGTCTGAACCATCTGATCAGTGGCTGCTGTTTGCATTTGGAATAAAACAGAATTGATTCTACAGTTTCTACCATGGACAAACATTCCAGTTTTCATGTGCTATTCAATCATCTAACTAGTATTTATGATATCATTTATATATTTGTTTTATGAACATGCATGGAGTAAAGGGTTAACCCTTTCTCTGTTCCGTATTTAGGCCAATTTTCAGTACCTACTGAATATTCATTAACAAAATAGTTATAAAGAAATATGGAAGGTGGAACATTGTAGCCATTTTAGAAAGTAAAGAAACAGATCTATCACATTCTATGAGCAAACAGAGTAGACCCTGATCAGACGGCTCCTCTAGGAGCCGTCTGATCTGGGTCTACTCTGTTTGCAAAGGCGTGAAAACACATTTATATAAGGGAAAGGGTTAAAAGAGGTGGCTGCTTATTCCTTCACTTATTCCTTATTCCTTCATGCAAGACTGTCTATTATGTATTTTAATTATTTCATTGTTTTGCATTATAATATAAAATTAACCTTTTTTCCATAGCAACAGTAGAGAATTAGTACTGTAAGCATTTTATGGAGCGGACCTTGATAAGTCTACCTAGTTTGCAAAGTGGTAAAAAGGCTGAATTATGAAGCAAACGGTTAAAACAAGAGGCCACAAGATGATGGAGAGAGTAATGCAGAAAGCTGTCAGCCCAACTGTTGTCCTGCATTAACCCATTCCCTCCTACACTATTTTTAGACCCAACCTCTTTGAACAAATCTACCAAAAAGGAGCATTTACAACAGAAAAGGAAAATTTTACAATTGTGTAGTTATGAAACCATTGTGATAAAAAGAGCATTTGCTCCTAAGGAGCAAATGCTCTATTTATCACAATGGTTTCAAAAGCTGACTTCCAGAGGTGTCAAAAGGTGTCAGTAGGAGGGAATGGGTTAAGCTACCGTCTGCCTAACATACCCAAAAGTAGACTTCTTTAAATATATACAGATCATATCTTACAGGTTTTTCCTCTAGTTTAGCTGCTGCATCTGGAGTCAAGCTGGGGATCCAGAAACTTGGCAGATCTTTCTTCTTGCCGTCCTGCATATTGTTGACAGACTTTCCTGAGCTAGGTCCTGAAACAAGTTTGAGCTATCAATATAGGCATGATCAAATATAAGAGACATAATTCAAAATACAGTAAAACCCCTATTTATAAGCCGGAATTCTAGTAGAGAATAATTTAGATACCTTTAGGCAGGTGGCTGCTTAATGCAGGGTGAAAGTCATGCAGAAAGCTCCTAGAGAAGCTTTCTGCATGACTTTCCCTGCATTAAGCTGCCACCTGTCTCCAAGACCAATATTTATGCTATATTTAACGTCCAGTAAGTGGTTTAGACGGGTTTTACTGCACTAAAATCATTGATTCTCCACCAAACCAAATGACCACTCTTTAGAATTGTCTCAAATTCTAATGAGTGGTCACAACACAGGGGTTGGTGGAGATATAAGTCATTCATGGAAATACATTTGAACTTTCTGAATATATGTGATTATCCTTTTGTATGCTACACTAACTATCACACGTAAATATCAATTTAAATTGTCATTAGTAGACACAATATGATTGTCTAACAGTTTGGATTCTCATGAGTGACAAGAAGTATGAAAGTTGAAAATTATTACAAAATGTTGTATTGTGTAAATTTAATTACAATCCAACACTTCTCTAAAACTACTGAAAAACAAGAGTGTTCAGAGGAACACATGTGTCACCTGCTCTTAACTGACACAAATACTGTTAATATGCTGGAGTGCGAATATCTGAACAAAGGAGAATAACTCAAAAAATATTGCATGCAGAGTGATGGACCTTTGTTACATCAATAGTCCTCAATGAGAGAAAGACACATGTGAAATTTGAAAGCTCTATAATGATTAGTTTAGAAATTACAGCCAAAATACGAAAGCGTGACGGACAGACAGACGGACGGACGGACAGACGATGGAAAAGTGACCCCTAAGTGACACACTGCCTCTCAGCAGGTGACACAAAAACTATAATTTTCGAAAGTAAAACAAAGACTGAAGACCTCAAACTAGTTATTATCATAGACTACACACATACCTGGGCTAGAAGTACTGACTGATGGGGCTTCTAGGCTGTGTACTGAGAATTTCTTGACCCTTTCCTGATTTTCAAGTTTTCTGATTTCTTCTTCTTCAGTCTATTGAATGGTAAGTGGCAAGATTTGAAACTATGTATGGGTGGCACCAGTAGAAAATAATTGATTTTACAACAAGTGCAGACCCAGATCAGACACTATGGTTTTTTTATCACGATCTACACTACTTGCAAAGACTGATAACAAAATACTATAAATGCTGATAAGTGATAGCAAAGGTCACTCTGATAAGCAGCTGGTTTGTTTCAATATTGTTTTAGAAATCATTAGGAAACTTGTTCCCACAGCACATGACATTTTGTCAATAATGCTTAACAATACATGTACTTCATAGACACACTTTTTAACATCTTTGCAAACAGAGTAGACCCAGATCAGAGGGCTCCTACAGGAGCCGTCTGATCAGGGTCTGCTCTGTTTGCTTATTGAACTATCCGACATCTTACACAACAGTTTATGTCATGGTTGAAAACTGTATTCAAAGGCCATTATAAAAATTAACCTGTCAGATTATTATTTATACAGTAAAACCTCTTTATAATGACCACTAAATTGTGTTAATTAGTTGGTATTTAGGACAGATGGCTGCTTAAAGCAATGTGAAAGTAAAACAGAACGCTCCTATAGGAGCGTTCTGTTTTACTTTCACCTTTCTTTAAGCAACCACCTGCCTTTTACACAAAATACTTGATGTAATTTAGTGGCCGTTATAGAGAGGTTTTACTGTAGTTGCAATTGTTATATCCTACTATTATTTGTGTTTTTATTCTTGCATTTAGAATGTTGAAGTTATACAATTTGAACACAAATATCATTACCCTAGAATGTATCCATAAGCAATGAATGGCCTTTAATTCCTTACTCAGCATTTTACCAGACAAATATACATGTAAGAAATGGTGGCATCATGAATATTTATTAGCTGAATTTTTATAATGACATATGCAAACACGGTTTTTGGACTAAAGCAGAAACTGTAGAATCAGACCTACATGTATATAACTTCATAAGCAAACACAGCAGACCCTGGTCAGAAAACTCCTACAGAGGGCATCATTTCCTACAGGAATACTCATGGAGGAAAAGGTCAAATATTAGTGACTTAACATATTCCCTGATATTGACGACTTTTGATGACTCTGTAAAAGTCAGTTTGTGAAACGATTGTGATAAATAGAGCATTTGCTCCTATAGGAGCAAATTCTCTATTTATCACAATGGTTTCAAACTACATGTACAAAATTCTAAAATTTTCCTTTTCTCTGAATAATGCTCCTTTTCTGTAGATTCATTCAAAGAGGTTGGGTCTAAAAATAGCCTATAAAGGAATTGGTTAATTAGTGGTAATGCTGACCAAATGAATATTACAGTGTTGACCTACATTAATGGTAATGAAATGATGGTATATATGCATTTCAATAACCCTTTATGTTGTGAATATTTTATGGTACACTCCACACATTATGAATGTTAACCCTTTCCTCTATGAATATTTATGTAAGAAATCATGACATCATGAATACTAATTAGATGCATTTTTCAAATGGCATATTCATGAACACTGACAGTTTCAGTTATGGCAGAATCTGTAGAATCATAATTTTTTTATCTATATTATCAACAAAAAGAGCAGACCCTAATCAGATGACTCCTACAGGAGCCGTCTGATCTGGGTCTACTCTGTTAGCAAAGGCATAGAAAGGTGTACTTATGGAGTGCAGGGTTACTGTAAAGCAAGTTTATAATACAAAGCTGTGCCAAATTGTATAGAATCAAATCTAAGATATTCTACAAGCAATCAAAATAGACCCTGATCAGTCAGCTCCAATAGGAGCTGTCTTATCTTTGTCTCTCTGTTTGCAAATGTATGAAAAGCTATATCTATAGAGCAACGGGTTAAAAGGTCCAAATGTACAATTATTACGGGTAATACTGATTCATGAAATCCAATCACCTTCACTTTCTGTTTCTGTTTTTCATATTCTTTCAGTTTTCGGGCTATTTCCTTCTTCTTTTGAAGAATGTATGTGATGATGACCTCTTTGTCATACAGGTAACCGTCTTTGCTAAAAAAGGAAAATACCTATCTCATTAAACACTTCTTTTATGTACACAAAGCCAGCTGGCTCAAGAGTGCTGAAAAAAATAGCTGGCCTTTGACAATAGTGTAGATCAAGATCAGAGAGCCCATTGATTAACCCATTCCCTCATATTGATGCCTTTTGACGCCTCTGCAAAAGTCAACTATTGAAACCATTGTGATAAATAGAGCATTTGCTCCTATAGGAACAAATGCTCTATTTATCACAATGGTTTCAAACTACAAAGTTCTAAAAAAAATCCTTTTCTCTAATTAATGCTCCTTTTCAGTAGATTTATTCAAAGTGGTTGGATCTAAAAATAGTTTATGAGGGAATGGGTTAATGCACTTGTTGCCTAATCCTTATCTAATCCTTTCAGCTTAAATGGTTGTACATGTATCTGTCTGCATTAACTCTTTGAATACTGGAAATGAGTGTACTGACATTTGCAAACAGTGTAGACCCAGATCAGAGGGATCCAATTTATAATCAAGCATCTTTTGTTCACATTAATGCTTTACCTGATGAATATTCATGTAAGAAATAAATCATGACATCATGAATATTTATTAGCTGATTTTTATACTGGTACATCGACACAGGATTTTGTATTGTGGCTGAAACTTCAAAATCACAGCCGTATAATGACCCTGATCAGATGGCTCCTACATTTACCTGATGAATATCAATAGCAGACTCCAAGTATTATGAATATCAATTAGCTAATTTTCTTACAAGTCATCTGATCTGGGTCTACTCTGTTTGCAAAGGCATTAAAAGTTGCTTGTATCAAGTAAAGGGTTAAAACTTAAAACTAGAAACAATGAATCTTTTACCCGATGAATATTCATGCAAGACTCTGCCCATTTTGAATATTCATTATTTAAGTTGTTCTATCTTAATAATTACAAGAGGGCCATGAGGCCCTGAAGCGCTCACCTGAGATAACCCAAGGGGCGGGGCCATTTTTAATCACAAGAAATCATTTGTACAACCTTGGTAGAGAACCACAAGGCAAAGCAGTATGCCATTAATTAAAGGTCTAAACCTTATGGTTTCAGAGAAAAATAATATTTTATACTTTTCCCATGAAAAACTGATAAGCCCTGAGGCAGGGCCAAGTTTCGCCCAGTGGTCAGGGTCGTAAGTTGAATATTATTGGAAGAGGACCACAAGCCACAGCTACAAATTTGTAGAGGACCATTAGATCATGTTACATACCAAACATAAAAGGTCTAGGCCTTACAGTTTCAGTAGATTTTTAAAGATTTTCCTATGAAAAACTGATAAGCCCTTGGGCGGGGTCATTTTTGGTCAGAGGTGCATAATTTGAACAATCTTTGTAGAGGACCATAAGATCATGCTACATAACAGATATAAAAGGTCTAGGCCTTACAGCTTCAGAGAAAAAGATTTTCCTATGAAAAACTGATAAGCCCTTGGGCTGGGCCATTTTTGGCCCGCCGGTCATAATTTGAACAATCTTTGTAGAGGACCATAAGATCCTGCTACATACCAAATACCAAAGGTCTAGGCCTTACAGTTTCAGAGAAGAAGATTTTTAAAGATTTTCCTATGAAAACCTGATAAGCCCTTGGGCGGGGCCATTTTTTGCCCGGGGGTCATAATTTGAACAATCTTTGTAGAGGACCATAAGATCATGATACATACCAAATATCAATTGTCTAGGCCTTACAGTTTCAGAGAAGAAGATTTTTAAAGATTTTCCTATGAAAAACTGATAAGCCCTTGGGCGGGGCCATTTTTGGCCCGGGGGTCATAATTGGAACAATCTTTGTAGAGGACCATACGATCATGCTACATACCAAATATCAAAGGTCTAGGCCTTACAGTTTCAGAGAAGAAGATTTTTAAAGATTTTCCTATGAAAAACTGATAAGCCCTTGGGCGGGGCCATTTTTGGCCCGGGGGTCATAATGTGAACAACGTTTCGTTTCCCTTAGCCCCTGATGCTTCTGACAAAATTTCGTTAAAATCGTGTCAGCAGTTTCAGAGGAGATGTCATTTGAAAATGTGGACGGACGCCAGACGCCGGATGACGGACACATCGTGTTCACAATAGCTCATCCTGAGCCTTTGGCTCAGGTGAGCTAATAAAATGCAGAAATGGCAAAAAGTAGAGAATATGTAACATAATTTGCAAACTGTGAAGACCATGATCAGACCACTCCTACAATAGCTGTTTGATCTTGGTCTACTATATTTGCAAGGTGTCAAACATAATTATTTTTAAGCACAATTAGCAGGCTTGAAAAATTTAACAAATTCAAACTAAAAGACAAAGATTTACGTATGCCACTTTTAACTACAAGCTGTGATGACCCTTTTCTGAGGGTTTCCAGAATTGCAAAGGTTTTAAACTTCTTTTCTGCATTTAACCCATTACCTCATAGGCTATTTTTAGATACAACCTCTTTGAATAAATCTACCGAAAAGGAGCATTAACTAGAGAAAGGGATTTTTTTTTAGAATTTTGTAGTTTGAAACCATTGTGATAAATAGAGCATTTGCTCCTATAGGAGCAAATGCTTTATTTATAACAATGGTTTCACAAAGTGAATTTTTCAGAGTCACCAAAAGTCGTCAATATGAGGTAATGGGTTAATGAGTTACTGTTGGTAAATTATTGTACTCACGTAATGACTGGATTTTTACATGGCTGCAGCGACAAACAGCAACAGTCGAAGTCCTGTAAATCACAATATCTTTATACGGCAAGTGTCAAAGGAAAAACAATATTCAGACATATCTTCATTCAAGTATTATCTAATGTTTTAACAATTTAGAGCCATATAAGCTGCAGCATTCTAATGCAACATCTAATGTGAGTGTGCACCTCCGTAACCGTACTGGATGAAATATTGTTGTTTCTGATAAGTGACCAATAGCGTAGGCCTTGCAGAGCTTCAGATAACATGCGTAAATTAAAACATTTTCAAGAATAACTCCTTTGTTTCTCCACAAAACCCTATACTACGGCCATTCTTTAGAATTGTCTTGAAGAGACAATTCTAAAGAGTGATTACAGTACAGGGTTTGGTATAGAAATAACGATTTTAGTATTTGGGTACGCATCCTTATCTGTAGCCCTGACTTTGATCAAAAGATGCTTTTCACTGTTGTTGCTGATCTGTTTATCACTTTACTCCATGAATATTCTTGTAAGAAACAATGACATGAGAAATACATTAATTAGCTGATTTTGGATAATTGAGATTCACATAAGACCCTACTCATTCTAAAATATTTATTATCTTAGTTTTTGTATCAAAAATATTAATAAAGAGTTAAAGTGCAGAAAGAGTGAGTAGAATATACACTGCCATTTATCAATGTCAGCAGCAGTTCATATTCAGTTTTACATTAAGTATCATCAGGCTTAGACCCAATAACTTTGACAAAGCAGCTGATCAAGGTCTACACTACATGCAAACCCCTGTAAAACTTTTTCTATGGTATACAGTAGAACCTGTCTTAAGCAGTCATTCATTTATTGAACATATTGGAGTTTTAAAAAGCAGGTGGTTGCTTACTGCAGTGCAAAAGTAATACAGAAAGATCCCTGGGGAGCTTTCTGCAGTACTTTTGATATGCATTAAGCTATCACCTGCCTTCCAGACCCATAATTAGACCTCGTTTTGATGGCCGCTTTATAAGACAGGTTTTACTGTACCTCATATATGCAGAGCCATGGATAAATGGGAAAAATTCAAAATTAATCATTTCTCCCACAGGCGCCATGCTGTGACTAACTCTTTAGAATTCAATTGTCATTTTGAGATGATTCTTTAGAGTGGTCACAACATGGGGTTTGTTATAGAAATAAAGAACTACAGTATAACCTGTCTTAGGTGGTTGAAGTATGAGTCTGTAAGGCAGGTGGTAGCTTAATGTAGGTCAAAGTAATGCAGAAAGCTCCTTTAGGAGCATTTTGCATTACCTTTACCCTGCATTAAGCAAGCACATACTTTTTAAAACTGATGTTCAATAAATGAATGAGGGCTTAAGACAGCTTCATTTGTATTCTATAAAAAGGTTTAATAAACACATATTTTAGTAGACCTCTATATTATTTCTCTTCAACTGTTGTTCTTCTTCTTCAAATTAACAATACTCCTTCAAAATTGAAGATTATGTATTGACGCTGGAAAAAATAATTTCGGTGTATAATATACAGGCTTCAGTCAGAAGTGAAATAGTGCTAAAGTAAAAGTCGGGTTTAAAACTATATACACTGATTGCTATTTATACTGAAGAGGTTATTGACATGACAACAGGCACAGTGACAATTGTTTTGAAATTGTCGACTGTACCTGCTTCATGTGCGATGAGGGGCAACATGTACACTATTTACCTTTGCTGAATCTTTTCCCAGTCTAACTTGTTTGCTTCCATAGCCTGACTGGTGGTTGTCCTTCTGTCTCTCATGGTAGGAGTATACTGTACCAGCTGTACAGTTTCTTGAGTGACGTGTCATTTTACCTCACCAATATATTACACTGCAAAAATAAACAAACAAATTAACAATCTCACTACATCTGAACATCAAGTTAAGTTACATTTTGCATTTCAACCCTTACCCCGACGTGGGCATTTGGATTTTTCATGTGAGGAAGCTTTTCAGCTGACTTGTGGTAGGTTGTGATTCTTCCGAAGAGTTCTTCTATGCTCGAAACAATGCAATTTGTCCCATGCACGGAAAATTATCTGGGGGTTTCCTCTACCTGTAATTAGCTGGATGTTGTAATATTATTAAAGCTACAAAAACCCAAACAAACAAATGAATATGTATGCGCTTAATTACCCTACAGTGTGTACTCTAAATGGTGATATCGAGCTACTTTCGGTTTTATCGCTATCCCGGAGAGACTGTAAGACGGCACCTGTCACAAAATTAGCATGCTGTCTTACGGGTCATTAATGAGACTAGGGAGGGGATGGATATGCATTTTTACACATGCTACATCTATACGAATAAACCTACCATTAACAGCACCTCACTATCTTTGAGAAAAAAAATAATTCCAGGAAATATGAATACTTTATAAATTGTTTTCAATATACGTCTGTTAAAATACATTCAATGTGTCCTCAAGGAAACCCAATGAAATGGGGATAATACCTTTATTGTCCGTAATGTATGATATATCCGAATTAATATCAATTTTAAACCCAGACACTGTGTTTGAATTTCATTAATGTCTGATAGATCTAACTATAGTATGTTTTGTAGTCAAACAATAACACCACGTGTAAAGCAGCTTTTACAGATCTTTAAGTCGATAATGGTGCAAGAAAGTCTTTACAGTTTGTGTCAGTTTCTCGTTGTTGTTGTTGAATGTTGTCGGTAAAAAATATGAAGAGTTATTTCCCTTTTGAAGTAAAAAGTCTCGGTTGCAAAATTCTCAACATCATATCATGTCCGTTTTAAGTTAAGTGTATAATCTCCTAATGGCTGCATGCAAACTTCAAGCATTTACAATAAAATTGATATTAATCACCACGATTCCGTGATAAGGAATGGATATTTTACAAAGAATCTTACGATGCCTTAAAAGAATCCCGAAGAATAGATTTGACACATTAAGATATAGATTTAAAAAGCCAAGAGTTGCTCCCCTTCAATTATTTTGTCTGAATGTTTCCATTTGTACAATAGTTTTTGGACAAATGCAAAGACTCATCATGAAGACAATGAAGAAGCTCGACAAAACTATTGCACAAGATATCATTCAGAATGTTGAAAGCTTCCTTTTTGACTGTGATGGTATGTATAAACTATTGTCACTGAGACCCCATTCATGTCTGTCAGAGAAAGCTTGCAGGTCAAACCGCCCCAATGTCAAACCTCCTAGTCATCCATACAGTTGTGTTTAAGTTTTACCTGATGAAGAATATACATATAAGAAATCATGACATCATGAATATTGATTTCCTTTATTCAGTTATGGATCCAGAGAAACTTGGGCACAGAAGTTTGCTCTCATAACAGTAAGAAGTAAAAAAAAATAGAAAAGAGAAATATTGAATTTAAATATGGCTAAAGTGAGTGAAAAAATAAATAAGGTTATGTGAAGGAATTTTGTCTTACATGTTCCTACTAGCAGAGTTAACCCTTTTCTCCTACCTTTACCCACGGAAGATAGGAATTTTGCTCATGAATGAAAGAAACACATTCCTTATATGTCATGTGCAGTTCACATTGGTGTACTCTAAATGGTGATATCGAGCTACTTTCCATTTTAACGATATCCCGGCAGAGTTCACAGGCCTTAAAACTGATTTAGATTAGGATGTTCCTCAGTACACACCTAATGATTCCTGTCTGGTTGGATTTTCTTCCAAAATACGACATAATTCTTAAAGAGGAAGTCCCTACAATGAACACATATTTTCAATAATATCATAAAACTTGGTATTTGTTATGCTCAATCATTATTATGAAGATTGTCAATTTGAACTTATATCGAAAAATGCCTCTGTGATACAAATAAACCGATTTCATCAATACTGATAATTTTTGTTCTACAACACAATATTATCGGCCTTTTCCGTTAAATTCTTCCGCGTTTTGCCGATGATCACCCGATCCCTCCATTGTTTACGTAATAGCTTTCTCGGAAGTGGTCGGAGAATTGCGAATAGGGCGAACAGTTACGAAACTAAAACTCATCCTGAATGAAACTGAAACATCTGGGAGTAAAATCGGGATCGGCGATATCAAATACATGGATGTTTTGTCATTATAAACGGTAATTGGATGGGTTTTCTTGTGATATACTACATTTCAGCATATTTATAAACAAATGAGTTTTGTATATTTTAAGTGTTTTTAAAACGCGTCAAATGTAGGGACATCCCCTTTAAATAAAGACATGCAGTAGTACCTAAATATGTAACAAATGTACATGTATGTACCTGACAAGAAAACTTTCGAAGTCATTTATTTTTTGGTTGCTTTTAATCCATTTAATCTGTTTCCATAGCGCTTACAATAACCACTATATTGCACTCATGTGTATGATAACAACAGTTTGGGTTGCAGTGTGGATTTATGAGTGTATCTGAGGCAGTTGTTTGTTTTGTGTAATTACCACAAAATTGCAGATTTACATTGAATATTAGGCCCAATATGACCAGGTTGTAAATTAGAAAATTAACGATTTCCACCCCGTTTTTGACGTATTGCCTTGAGACTAAGATAGCAACCATTACAAAATTAGCATGCTGTCTTACAGCCCATTAATGAGACTAATGTCACATGATGTTTTTCTTCCATGTCATGTGACGCTACATGACATCAAATGTTATATGACACCATATTATGTTGTTATTGTATGTTCAAGTTCAAAATTTAACCCAAAGGTTTTGTCACTATTCCTCTTTATTATACCCCCGCAAACAAAGTTTGAGAGGGGGTAAATAGGAGTCAGTGTGTTGGTTGGTAGGTTGGTCTGTCTTTCCGTGGCACAACTTTTTTGTCTGTGGCACAACTTTTTTTGTCTGTGGCACAACAAAGTTTGAGAGGGGGTATATGAGTCAGTGTGTCGGTTGGTCTGTCTGTCTGTCCGTGGCATGTGAGTCTGTGGTCTGTCTGTCTGTGGTTTTTCTGTCTGTGGCATGTCTGTCCATGGCAGATTTACAATCAAGGCAGATGAGCGGGGTTATTCCATCACCTTTAGAGATAATTCTATTTTGTTGTTGATTTTCATGCAGATATGATAAATATAGGTGCTTTGCTATGAAATAGATTAGAGTTTGGAAGAGTATTGTACTTCCTTTTGTTTTATCAATTTCTTTCTTGAAGGGTCACTCACATACATTTGAAATAATGGTTATAATTATTATGCACGGTCAAGGCTGACACATATTTTTAGCCTCCTATTTTAAGTGAAAGGAATTCCAAAGCAATGGATAATTTTGTTTATTTGTACATACGTACGTATGTACTTTACAGTGCGGATCTCTGTGAACCTGTCTGTGGGATATGCAGTCAGATAACTGAGATGAAAAGTCTAACAAGACGGCCATAATGAATTGGGGGAAAAAACAGCGCTTTGAAAAGGAGAAATTAATCAATTATCCAAGATGAGAGAAAAAAATCCATTATTCATTTAAATTTATCAATGAAAAGATCCAGCCTCTTTTGAATAAAAGAGTTATTTAAAAGGGTTATTTACTAGAGAAAAGTGAAATTTTAGAATTGAGTAGTTTTGAAACCTTTGTGATAAATAGAGCATTTGCCCCTATGGAGCAAATGCTCTATTTATCACAATGGTTTCATAAAGTTACTTTTACAGAGGCGTATGCAGCACATGTCTGATCAGGATCTTCAGTGTCTTTATTCTTTGACACAATGAATCAGTTTGTGGTGACCTATGCAAATTTTGCAAACAGTCTAGATCCAGTTAAAATCCAAATGAGATGCCAAGTAATTCAGTATTTTGTCAGAATACAAACTGTCTAACACTCAGACACTGTTTGTTAAAAAGAAATACATATACATGTAGATGCAAAATGTATTTTGAGAATTGTAACAATAGATACTTAGTGTTGAAAGAGTTGACCTTTTACCTGATAAAGACATATCGAGGGCTTGGTGCAAAACTATTCTAACCCCTTCACTTTGTGAAGGAGTTAGAATAGTTTTGCACCAAGCCCTCGAATTTATATGTTTACGAATTTGCAGAGTAGACCTAAATCACGCAGCTATTGTAGGAGCTCTCTGATCAGGGTCAGCTTTATTTGCATATAGAATGAGTATACACTTACCAGCATCTTCGTTATTCTGTCATTATATTTGTACAAACTGTTGGTCTTTTTACCAGACCAGACATAGTGTCCCTGACCTGACTTTTTTGTTTATTTTCAACAGGTGTACTATGGCATGGTGCCTCTGCTATACCCGGATGTAGTGAAACTGTGTACAAGTTGAAAGATATGGTAACTTAAGTACTCTTATTACCCTAACCAGACAAGCATCTATAGGCAAATAGTATGTTTGAAGATTAGACTGCTCCTGAAAGAACATTTCTTATCGGTGACTATACCATTTGCTACTCCATAAGGTTCAATTAAACATGGACTTATTAACTTATTCATCTTAACAATCTGGTGGAGAGGGGTGTCCAACATTTACGGTAAATATATGGTAGCGAGAAACAAGTCACTAGTGTCCTTTGCAAAAAAAAGATTAAGGTACCTAGTTATAGTCTACTTTCAGTCTGAATGACCGCTCAGCCGACTGTACATTTACTCCCCTGGTCATTGAGTCATTGGCCTACAATATTGAGCACTGCTAACATATGGCGCAATCATGCAGCCGCAGTACCGGCGAGTGACCCTCACAGGTACCCATTTTAATCCCCTGGGTGGAGAGGATGTGCGGGTGGGAGGCACGGAAAAGCGTCTCTGAAATTTCAGGGAGGGACTGGGATTTGAACCCCAGACCTCTGGACTGATAGTCAAGCGCGTTACAACTTGACCACCGCCACCTACAGTGTAGACCCAGATGAAAGGGCTTATGGAGGATCTCTCTCATCAGGGTCTGCACTGTTTGTCATGTTACCTTATCTTTTAAAACTGTCCATGAATATTCACAGTAAACTTGACCTGTTTGATTTGAAAATTCAGCATTGAAAGGGTTAATTTGTATTGTTACTGTTACTTCATATTCAGCCTGACAAACTTATGCAAATAGCATAGACCCTGATCAGTCAGCTCCTGAATGAGCAATTGATTATCATATACACTATTGGTTACTAGATTCACATGAAATTATCAAATTGATTGACTAAACCCAATATTCAAACAAGAAATAATGAATTATTTAACTGAATTAATTAACTGAATTTTCATCATCGCACTACAAACAAGGACATTTTCACAATGACAGAATCTGTAGAATTAGATCTCTGTTACATGTATTTCATAAGCAAACTGAGCAGACACTGATAAGATGGCTTCTACAGGAGCTGTCTGATCTGGGTCTGATCAGTTTGCAAAGGCGTATATTTATAGAGTAAAGGGTTAAACAGCTTAACACACTGGTGGGGAGGGAAGATTGATAAATATTTCTGAGCTGAATTTTTACAATTACGTATGTATACAGGATTGTTTGGTATTGGTAGACTAGAAACTATAGAGTCAGATCTATTATAATTACATTTATAAGCAAACAGATCAGACCCTAATCAAATTGCTCCTACTGGAGTCATCTGATGTAGGTCTGTGCTGTTTGCAAAGGTGTGAAAATTGTTTATGTGAGAAGAAGGATCAACTCTACAACAATATGTAAAACATGGATATAAGATATCCACAAATAAGATGGTATATCATTATCAGCCATATTGGAATTTCATACATGCACAAATAATGTGAATTGTAATGAATTTAAAGTGTAATTTGAATCAATATTGCTGGGTCAATTATATCAAGATACTTTTACAAAACTGCATGGATCTTATGTGTATATGAAACTGTTTAAATACTTTATGTATAAACATTTTAGTGCTTTCTTCTGATAGTTTTTATCAAACATGTATTTACATTTCTACACCTTTGCAGACAGAGTAGATCCAGATCAGACCGCTCCAATAGGAACCATCTGATCAGGGTCTGCCCTGTTTGCTTATGATATAATATATATGTTTCTGCCATGACTAAAATTTCTTGTGTCCATTTTCTTTTTTAACAATTAGTCTAATTAATATTTACCATGTGATTTTTAGCTCGTCTGTTTCGAAGAAAAGTCGAGCTATTGTGATCACTGGGTCGTAGTCCTCGGCGGCGGCGTGCAAGAACTTTAATGTAGCTCATTACTCGAAAAGTATAAGAGGTATTAACATGAACCTATATAAGAACCATAACTCTTGATTTTAAAAAGGAGTTATGGCCCTTTATCGTTTTAATTTTTTTTAAATTTAGCTGGACAGGTACGAAATAAGACGGGCGTTGGCGCCGCACGTGGCTCTTGTTTCTTATTCTTGTGTCCATGTTCTAGTTTAACAATTAATCTAATAAATATTTACAGTGCCATTTTTTCTTACATGAATACTCATGGAGTAATGAATTAATATATCAAATACATGTTATGTATCACTGCATGACTGGTATTTGCAGTTTGGATGCAGATCAGGCATCTTATCAGGATCAAACTAGTTCTTCTCATTTAATAGTTTAAAAAAAAAAAAAAGAAGCTAAGCCAATTTGATACTTCTTAACATTTTGGTGCCAAATATTTTTTGTCTGCAAACAATTTGACATCACAACTATTTATTAGCTGAATGTTTGTAATGAAAAATGGCACAGGAACATTTGACCATGGCAGATCCTGACCTGACGACTCCTACAGGAGCTGTTTGATCTGGGTCTACTCTGTTTGTAAATGCATGGAATTGCATATACATGAAGGAAAGGGTTAAAGAATATTCATTAATTTTTGTATAAATGTTCATTTGGTAAAGGATTTTGAAGATTTAAAAAAAAAAAAAATGTTTTTTATGATAACTATGGTGTTTTACAATTTACTTCTTCAATTCATGACATGAGATGGCAATGTATTTTTTAGGGTAAAAGGATTTTCTACATTACAAACAACAGCAGTAAGACCAGAGCAGAACTGGCGGAGAAATGCCGGAAACTTGGATTTCCTGCTGAAGAGGTTAGATTGTGTAAATTGAGTAGCATTGAGAAATGAGCACCATAACATTATACAGTGGAACCAACACACTTGCTGATTGATCTCATATGAGTAAATTAAGCATTTTGTTCAACAATAGCTGCTTTTTTCTCCATCAAATCCTGTGTAGTGACCCCATAAAATTTGATGGAGAACTGGCCATTCTAGTTTATCATTATGAAATACACTTTAATATTTATCTATCCCTTTATGTCATATAAACACCTTTAAACACCAGGAGCTGTCTGCTCAGGGTCTGCTCTGTTTGCTAATTAAATTTGATAGATCTATTTCTTTAGTTTGTAAATTGGCTAGTGTTCTACCTTCCATATTTCATTATAACTATTTTGTCCATGAGTATTCAGTAGATACTGAAATTTGGACCAAATATAAAACATGGAAGGGTTGAAGTAGGAATGTAATTTTTAAAAACATTGTACAACCATATTTATCCGAAGTCCTAATTTACAATAAGCATCACTGCTTTCTGCCTCAAATTAGATACAACAAATTTGGCTAACTTCATATGACAGAAAGTATTGTAAGATCGAACATATGACAATTACAACCGAGAGTTGCAATCATTGTTTGCTGAAATTTATTATAATTTCATTTGTATGATCTCTTGTAAGACGGGTCCCATGTTGTTTCAGAATTCAATTGAACTTTCTCTATATCATATCTGAAATATTATGTTCTCTTCACAGGACAATATTGTGTGTACAGCTCACATTTCAGCAATGTACCTGAAGAAAATTGGATTTAAAGGCAAGCTATACTTGGTCGGAAACCCTGCCATGGCTCATGAACTGGACAGGCAAGGCATCAACTACACAGGTTTGGGGGTGAGTACTTGTACATACATGTACATGGTACCCAAATTGCCATAAGTATTTAAACAGACAGACTTAGGCAAATAGTGCAGACCCAGATCAAACTGTTCATGAAGGAGCAGTTTGATCAGGGTCTACACTATTTGCTACTAAATTACTAAATATTGTCAGTCTTATTTAAAATTTTCAAAATTCTGCCAAATTGATTTATTCACATTTTTAAACTGGTAGAGAGAGGAAATTGCATGTACAAATATTTACAGTGTGACTAATATTTCAGGGCCTGACAATAAACATTGTTCTTCACTTAGTATAAGTAATTCCTGTAATCTGTTATCAAATCTTTTAATAGAACAAACAGTGTTGACCCTGATATCTAGTGGCATTTTAAATCTTTGCTTGCTAGAGGCAAACTTTGTATCCAGATGAAATGCCCGCATATTGATGCCTTTTGATGCCTCTGTAAAAGTCAAATTTTAAATAATTGTGAAGTCCTTTGGACGAGACTATAAACCGAGGTCCGATGTATCAGTGCTTTACACTGGGCATCTAAAAGAAGCAGAGAAACTCTGTCGATAATAAGAGTAGGGCATCGCGCCCGGGTTTCTCTGTATCCTCTCCCCTCTCTCTGGGGCGTCCAATTAGCCCATAATGAGCAGAAACGGACGTTAATCAACACAAACAAATAATTGTGATAAATAGAGCATTTTTCTCTAGTAAATGCTCTTTTTTTGGTAGATTTAATAAGAGGATGGATCTAAAAATAGCCTATGTGGGAATGGGTTAATTTGGACTGTTTCACGCTCGAAAGAAATAGAAGAAAAAATAGCTTTGAAAATTGTAGCAGACAACACTTTTGCAAATGAATCTTTTACACATATGTGCAAAATCAAAGGACCTTATATGTTGATCATTTCATTTCAGCCAGATCCAGTTGATCCTGATGCTTCTTTTGATCATTTATTGAAATTCGGCCATTCATGGGAGCAAGATCCAGAGGTTAGTCTCCGTCTCTTTATGTATCTGTGTATATTCTTGGCCTCCTCTCTGTCTCGGTCATTCTCCATATATCTTTTCCCCTCTGTGTTTAATACTACAGTAGTACCTGTTATAATTATGTCTCCCCCCATATTTATATGGGGGAGACATATTGTTTTCGTGAGAGTTGTCTGTCTGTCCGTCTGTCCGTCTGTCTGTCACACTTTTTGTCCGGACGATAACTTCAATATGCCTGATGCCAGTTGATTGAAACTTCATATATGGAAAGAGCATAATGAGAGGAAGTGTCATGCACAAGGTCCATAACTCTGGCTTCACTAATATTGGAGTTATTGCCCTTTGTAAAAAAAAATCACACTTTTTTGTCCGGACGATAACTCCTATATGGCTCATGCCATTGGATTGAAACTTCATATATGGAAAGATCATGACGAGAGGAAGTGTCATGCACAAGGTCCATAACTCTGGCTTCACTAATATTGGAGTTATTGCCCTTTGTAAAAAATATCATAATTTTTTGTCCGGACAATAACTTCAATATGCCTGATGCCAGTTGATTGAAACTTCATATATGGAAAGAGCATAATGAGAGGAAGTGTCATGCACAAGGTACATAACTCTGGCTTCACTAATATAGGAGTTATTGCCCTTTGTAAAAAAATCACACTTTTTTGTCCAGACGATAACTTCTATATGGCTCATGCCATTGGATTGAAACTTCATATATGGAAAGATCATAACGAGAGGAAGTGTCATGCACAAGGTCCATAACTCTGGCTTCACTAATATTGGAGTTATTGCCCTTTGTAAAAAAAATCACAATTTTTTGTCCGGATGATTACTCCTATGTGACACATGCCATTGGAGTGAAACTTCATACATGGAACGATCATGATAAGAGAAAGTGTCATGCATAAGATCCTTAACTCGAGCTTCAATAAATTTAGAGTTATTGCCCCTTGTACATTTGTTTAATTCTTTCTTGTCCGGACAATAACTCCTACATGGCTCTTGCCATCGTATTGAAACTTCATACATGGAAAGAGCATGATGAGAGAAAGTGTCATGAACAAGGGCCATAATTCTGGCTTCAATACTTTTGGAGTTATTGCCCTTTGTTACATTTTTTGGCCGATCAATAACTCCTGTTCGACTGATACTATTGGAATGACATTTTATTTTTGGAAAGAGGATGATGAAAGTAAGTGTCATGCACAAGGGCCATAAATCTGGTATCAGTATTTTTGGAGTTATTAGCTGTTATCATTTTCTTCTTGAAAAATGTAGTGTGGAAAACGCATAATGAGGGGAAGTATCATTCATCAAGACCATAACATTTTTAGTGATTTCCCTTTACATATTGTTTTTATTAGAGGGGAGACATCCGTTTTTTTGACAAAAACCTCTAGTTTTCCACTGATTGAAGAAAATTGGAGCAAAAACAATGCAGTTTCTGCATTACTCTTGTCTTAAATAAAGCTTCCATCTGTCTTAACCCTTTCCCTCATATAAACGTGTTTTCAGGCATTTGCAAACAGAGTAGACCCAGATCAGACGGCTCCTAGAGGAGCCGTCTGATCAGGATCTACTCTGTTTGCTAATAGAATTTGATAGATCTGTTTCTTTAGATTGTAAAATGGCTACAATGTTCCACCTTCCATTTGTCATTATAAATATTCTGTTCATAAATATTCAGCAGGTATTGAAATTTGGAATAAACATAGACCAGGGAAAGGATTAAAGACCAAACATTTTAACTGTTTTATGATTGCTGAGGATAGGGTTACTGTACCAGTATCATTGAGAAACCCTTTGCTGTACAGGTGTTCATTATTATCATTCGTTCTGTTGATTCACCGTCATGTTTTGGTATACAGGTAACAGCTGTGTTGGTCGGCTTCGATGCACACCACAATTACAGAAAGATGCTGAAAGCAGCCACGTATGCCAAAAATAAGAAGAATTTATTTCTCGCCACCAATGAAGACCCATTTTTACCTGTGGCAGGAGATGTATGTATACCAGGTGAGTGAGTAGGAGGATGGAGAGATTGACAGTAACAACAGCACACTTTTGCTAGGATGTTTAACCCATTACTTCATAGGCTATTTTTAGATCCAGCCTTTGTATAATTCAACCGAAATGGAGCATTTCCTAGGAAAAAGGAAAATTTTAGATTTTTAGTTTTGAAACCATTGTGATAAATAGAGCGTTTGCTCCTATGGAGCAAATGCTCTATTTGTCACAATGGTTTCAAAAAGTGAATTTGACAGAGGCATCAAAAAGCATCAATATGAGGGAATGGATTTAACCCTTCCTTTACTACTTACTTACTTATCGGTCTTTTGATTAACGTGCAGGTGCAGGAGCATCTTCCACTTCAGTGGGCTCCCTTCCAGGTAACTGGCTCGCTGCACGCATGGCAGATTTAACACATCTTCTCCAGGCTTCCCTGTCACATGGGTTAACCTCTTCCAGTCCCCTGAATATCCATGTAAGAAATAATGACATCATGAATATTACTTAGGTTAATTTTAATAATGGCACTTGAACACATGAATTTTGCAATTGTAGAAACTGTAGAATCATGTCTATATTATTTCATTAGCCCTTTCCCTGTTCTATATTTGGTCCAAATTTCAATACCTACTGAATATTCATGGAGAAAATAGTTATAATGAAACAGTGGAGGTGGACCATTGTAGCCATTTTAGAAAGAAAAGAAACAGATCTTTCAAATTCCACTTGCAAACAGAGTAGACCCTGATCAGACGGCTCCTCAAGGAGCTGTCTGATCTGGGTCTACTCTGTTTGCAAATGCGTGAAAACATGTTTATATGAGGGAAAGGGTTAGTAACAGAAAAGACTTCTAGGGATATGTCTAAATGGTTTGAAAGAAATTTGGGTTTATGTGCAGGGTTCGTTGAAAGGACCCATACAAACTATAGTGTTTTCCATTATCACTTATATAAGATAAGAATCGGTGCATTATATATGCATTATACAGGTTGAAGTTTATGATAATGTTAAAAAAAGTTATACGACTGTGAAGAAATAGGCTTCCTGTCGTCGTCAAACAATGCTCTTAGGAAATGACAGTCACAAAATGCTCTCTGTTTATTCGAGCATCGCGATAATCCGAGGTTTTTGTTGATTCCCAGCGATCCTAGAAATATCACCAATATACTGTAAATGATTAGTTTCAGTGGCATTTGAGCGCATTTCTGTCCTTTTGATAAGAGCATTCAAAGTGCTTGAAACTGCAATGGAACTAAAACACTGTTGCTGTGTACAAATGTAGTGTGAATTATGGAGTTGTCATTGTAGTGTAGTTGAACCTCTTTTAACCCATTCCCTCATATTGACGACTTTTGACGACTCTGTAAAAATCACTTTGTGAAACCATTGTGATAAATAGAGCATTTGCTCCTATAGGAGCAAATGCTCTATTTATCACAATGGTTTCAAACTACAAAATTCTAAAATTTTCCTTTTCTCTAGTTAATGCTCCTTTTCGGTGTTTTTTTTCAAAGAGGTTGTGTCTTAAAATATCCCATGAAGTAATGGGTTAAAGTGGCCGCTCAAAATAAGACTAATACAAGGTCTTACAAGGTCCCGTAAGCTTTAATTTTTTGTACCAATATACATGTATGTAGGTGAACTATTAAACAGTAGGCATTCTCTTTTTTGAATAACCTGTGTCAGAAGTTGTTGTGAACAATTGTTTAATATTCATTGCATTGTTATCGGAGTTTTAAATCTATTTTGAGTTACTTTGAGCTTGGCCAAACATGACTTTTGATTTCTGTAAAGGTGGAAGACAGTTTCCATCTTTTAACCCTTTCCTTCATATAAACGTGTTTTCACGTATTTGCAAACATAGTAGACCCAGATCAGACAGCGCCTAGAGGAGCAGTTTGTTCAGGGTCTGCTCTGTTTGCTAGTAGAATTTGAAAGATATGTTTCTTTACTTTCTAAAATGGCTATAATGTTCCATCGTCCATATTTCATTATAACTATTCTGTCCCTGAATATTCAGTAGGTATTGAAATTAGAATAAATATAGAACAGGAAAAGGGTTAAAAAGTCGACAGTTTTCTAAGAATTTAGCAGTATTCAGATATCGTTATTATTTTAGTAGATTATCAATAATCTGTGGTAAAATGGGCTGTAAGCATTGTTTTAATGATATGAATATGTGTACAACTTTTGTTTTGATTGGTGCAGTAAAATGTTCTGCATTGAACAACCACTTAGTTTAACCCATTACCTCATAGGCTATTTTTAGATCCAACCTCTTTGAATAAATCTACTGAAAAGGGGCATTTACATGTACTATAGAAAAGGAACATTTTAGAATTGTGTAATTAGTCCCCCACCGGTTACCGGTTGGGGGACTATAGGTTTGCTCGATTCCGTCTGTCTGTCTGTCTGTCCGTCTGTCCGTCTGTCCGTCCGTCCGTCTGTCCGTCTGTCACGCTTCTTGTCCGGGCCATATCTCCTACAAAGTTATGCCAAATTCTTTATAACTTCACACATTGAAGATACATGATGAGGGCTAGTGTCATTCACAAGGGTCATAACTCTAGCATCAATATTTTTGGAGTTATTCCCCTTTTACATATTTTTTTGTCCGGACAATAACTCTTTATCTACTGGTTCAATTGATTTGAAACTTCACATATGGAACAATCATGCTGAGGGGTAGTGTCATACACAAGGGCCATAACTCTAGCATCAATATTTTTGGAGTTATTCCCCTTTTTCATATTTTCTTGTCAGTCCGTCTGTCACACTTCGTGTCCGGGCAATATCTCCTACAAAGTTAGGCCAAATTCATTATAACTTCACACATTGAAGAAGCATTATCAGGAGTAGTGTCATGCACAAGGGCCATAATTCTAGCATCAATATTTTTGGAGTTATTCCCCTTTTTCATATTTTTTTGTCCGGACAATAACTCTTTCTCTACTGGTTCAATTGATTTGAAACTTCACGTATGGAACACACATGATGAGGGGTAGTGTCATGCAGAAGGGCCATAACTCTAGCATCTATATTGTTGGAGTTATTCCCCTTTTCATATTTTCTTGTCCAGTTTATAACTCTTTATGTACTGGTTCAATTGATTTGAAACTTCTCATATGGAACAAGCGTGATGAGATGTAGTGTCATGCACAAGGGCAATAACTCTAGCATCAATATTTTTGGAGTAACTCCCCTTTTTCATATTTTCTTGTCGGGACAATAACTTTTTACTTACTGATTCAATGTATGAAAGTAGGTACTAATACCATTCAGGTGGTCATGTATATACCATGGTCAACCACACCATGGGTGGGTGGGGTGGGGAGAGTGGAGGTTTTTTTCAGTCCGGTGGGGGACTCATGTCTTGCATAGCAATACAACATGCCCTTGTTTTAAAACTATTGTGATAAATAGAGCATTTGCTCCTGTTTATCACAATGGTTTCAGAAAGTGACTTTTACAAAGGTGTCAAAAGACATCAATATGAGGGAACGGGTTCAAGGACTGTTTAATAAGTGGTTGTTAGAGATAGATTCTGCTGTACACTCAGCATGAGTATCATAAAACATTTACAGGGAGTGTTTGGAAATACATTAGAGATGCAATGAATGCAAACAACACTTGCCTTTATTCTGACTTGTGTAGTCCCATCTTTATGGATTTGCCCCACATAGAATGTCTCCGAGCACATTAATAATCATAAGTCCATTTTCCAAATATTTATATGCAAATTAGAAACTGTTTGAGCAAAATGAATTTTAGACATAAAAGTGTGTTATCTTACCCAAATAAAAACATTATTTTGTTTCCTTGTAGGCACTGGTAGTATAGTACTGTCAGTGAAGTACCCAGCAAGACGGGAACCAGTAATTATTGGTAAACCAAGCACAACCATGTTTGATGTCCTGCACGAGACACACGGTCTGGAAGCCAGCAAGTCTATGATAGTTGGAGACAGGTGAGAGATCATGTTTACAATGCTATCTCTCTATTGCAACATGATTTGGGGATATTTATGGCCCCATTTCTTCAGGAGAGAAAAATCTTTTGTTCATATAAAATTAAAAAAATAACAATTTGTGAAGAAAATGTATCAGATAAAGACTTAAGGCAGTTGGTAACTTAATGCAGGACAAAGTTATGTAGGAAGACCCCTGCACCAAGCAGCCACATGCGTATTTGATGTATATGATATTGTGTATCATTTGATTGACAAAATTTGCAGATGATTTGAACTCTTGGTCTGGACTGTGTGACTGACATAGTAGGCAGTTTTCTTCTTGCAAAAGCCTGTGAATTTTTGCATAAGATCCAATATTTTCTGATCTTGCACTATTTATATGTTGTTAACTCTTTCCCTCATATAAACGCCTTTTCGCACAATTGCAAACAGAGTAGACCCAGATCAAACAGCTCCTATAGGAGCCGTCTGATGAGGGTCTGCTCTGTTTGCTTTTGACATTATATAGATTTTGTAGAAGCGATTTCTTTGAAAAGTTAATATGATAAAGATTTAGCTAATAAATATTCATGATGTTATTATTTCTTACAAGAATATTGAACAGGGAAAGGTGAAATGGTGACATACCATATATACTAGTTTAAGTCCTCCTTAGGAAAGTAATAATAAAACAGAATAGTTCCAAACCATACTCTTAATTCTGAATTTTCAGACTTGTGTCTGTTTTTCCTAAAAACTGAGTTATATCCATTTTTAGCTCGACTATTCGAAGAATAATGGAGCTATCCTACTCGCCCCGGCGTCGGTGTCGGTGTCGGCGTCGGTGTCCGAGTCCGCGTCCGCGTCACACCTTGGTTAAGGTTTTTGTTAAAGTCCACTTTTTGCCTTTAACCTTTGGAATAAAGCTTTGAAACTTGTAACACTTGTTCACCACCACAAGCTTCATCTGTAGGCAAGAGTACAGAACTCTCAAGCATTTTCACAGAATTATGGCCCTTTTTAACTTAGAATTTTTGTTTAAGGTTTTTGTTAAAGTCCACTGATTAACATAACCCTTTGGGATAAAGTTTTGAAACTTGGATCACTTGTTCACCACCACTGGCTTCATCTTTTAGCAAGAATACATAACTCTGTCTAGCAGTTTGACAGAATTATGGACCTTTTTAACTTAGAATTTTTGGTTCAGGTTTTTGTTAAAGTCCACTTATTTACATAACCCTTTGAGATAAAGCTTTGAGACTTGGAACACTTGATCATCATCACAAGCTTCATCTGCAGGCAAGAGTACATTACTCTGTCAAGCATTTTAACAGAAATTATTGCCCTTTTTAACTTAGGTTTTTCTTTTCATTAAAGATTTCAAAGAGATACTACATATTGAATACTATTAAAGATATTTTACTGACACTTTGATTACTTGCTTCTAGTGTCATTTTAGGCCACTCTCAAGCATTTTTACACTAACAATTCTGAGAATAGTCGAGCGCGCTGTCCTGTGACAGCTCTTGTTTAATTTGTTAATATTTATGTTAATGAGGCATTTCAAAAAATGAATTTTTCTTAATATTTAAAAAAAAAAGTTCCATTGATAATAAACATGATTTTGAAAAATTCGGAGTAAGAGTGTTGTCTAGAGCCATTGTGAAATACTTAATGCCTTATAAACTGGAAATGATGTTTTTGTTTACAGTTTGAAGACTGATATAGCTATGGGAGGTCATTGTGGTCTACGATCGCTACTGGTTCTAACAGGTTAGTGGGTAATGGAAAGGTGTACACTTGAGCCATTGTAAAAGTTCATCAAAGACAACCTAATTAAAGTGATAATCTCTACCATACTTGCAACATGTTTTAAAAAATGCCTAACAATTGCATTAATCATTTGTTTATATGCTGAAAAGAAGTATATCGCAACCAAGAAAACCAGTCAAATAAACGCTGAAGAAGACACAACTTTCACATGTTTGATATCGTAGACCCTGTGTATTAAGCAATGTATAGTATTTATTCGGCTTGTGTTTTAGTTTCGTTAACTGTTCGACCAAGGCCAATAATATTTTGTTATAAAACAAAACTGAAAACGATTAATTTTGTATCTCAGGGGCATTTTTATGCCCCCTAACGGCAGGCATATAGTATTCGCATTGTCCATCCATCCCAAATTTCGTGTTCCTTCTGTAACTTTTTTATCTGTGAATGGATTTCAAAATAATAAATGCTCACCACACAAATGTCTGAAGGACAGCCCTGCAAAGTGGGGCTATATATGCCTGACCGACAGATACAGTTCAAAGGAACACAAAACTGCATGGTAGATGATTGAAAACAAATTAGGGTAGTTACATTATTAACATGGTATCAACCTTTGGAAATGACCTTGGCCTTGCAGACACTGGTTTGGGCACTGTGTGCCAAAGCCTGCTGGTGATATTAAACAAAGTTAAATATGTTTTAAAACATTATGGAGCATATGAAACTTGTATCAGCCTTGAGGTGATTAAGACTGAAGATTTCAGTCAGGGTTCTGTATGTGACGCACTTTGACCTTGATGATACCGGTAGAATTATATGCACAACACACCTATTGATTTTAGTTAATATATATGAGAAATTACTTGAAATTCTGAAAAATCAAGGTACATGTTAATGTAAATGAAATTACAGTAATATTCATATTTGCCTTTTACATGACCTTGACCTTCATGTTATATGCCAGACTCACCCTCAGGTTATGTTTTGCATTTGAGTAAAGTTGTTTGAAAATCAGTGAAACTTGTTAGAGTTTTTGTGTGGAAACAAAATTGCAGTTATGTTATTTCAACCTGTGTAGTCACTTTGCCCTTAGAGATGTCTGCCCAGGTAGCAGGACATACTTAGAGGTTATGAACTTATGGTTAAAACTTATGTGAAATTATTTGTAAATTGGACAAAGTATGGTGGTGTAATGAAACACAATTACTAACTGGCAGATAGTTAAGTTATGTTGACTACTGTATTGACCTTGAATTTAAAGATATAGGTCCTGGTCACATGTGCGATACACCATTAGGCTATGGTTGATATTTATGTGAACTTATTTGAAAATCTTTCAAAGCATTATTTTAGTAAAGTTATGGAAAGAAAAAGAATTTGCTAACAGATGGACACCACGCACCATGCTATAATACGTCTGTTAGGGCATATAAATACTACCAGTAAACATGTATACATACAATGTCTAATAATAAGTCTAATAATTTTTTATGCTGTCATTATTTCTTACATGAATTCTGAACAGGTCAAGGGTTATATATGGAGATCTTGAACAATTTTTATGGCTTTGTTCGGGTCAAAACTTAAGTAAAATGAAATGTGATACCAGTATAGGTTTCAGATGTTTAAAGCCCATGATCTGTTGTTATATTTCAGGTGTTAACGATGTCAAATGTGTTGAAGACTGCCAAAAGTCCACAGATCCTGAGGCACAGAACATGATCCCAGAGCTGTACACAGAATGTTTTGCAGATTTAGGACAGTTCATGAATAGCTTATGATCTGTAGCAACTAGATATTAGTAATAAGCAGCAGTACATATATTCATAACATAACTCATGTGCTGACAGTGTTGTGTCAGCATATAACATTTTGAAGTGTTCACCAGACTTTATTCACAGCAAAAAGTAGATGGATTTGACTCTGACACTGCAATTCATACACAGTATCAATAGAAACAAACAATATAATTCTTGAACAGTATACCAAACAGACTTTGATGATGTCAAGCATAAATGTTTACTTTCGTAGATAATAATTTGAGACACCTTGTTTGGTTTGAGCTCATTTTAAACTTGAAGCTACTCATATTCAAGAATAAAAAAGACGCTGAAATAAGAGGTTTAGAAAGTGGGACTACATTTGCATCCAACTGTGTAACACAGTTTGTTCACATTTTGTGCACAATAAAACCTCTCTATAACGACCACTAAATTACATCAAGTATTTTGTGTTAAAGGCAGGTGGATGCTTAAAGAAAGGTGAAAGTAAAACAGAATGCTCCTATAGGAGCGTTCTGTTTTACTTTCACCTTGCTTTAAGCAACCACCTGCCCAAAATACCAATTAATTAACACAATTTAGTGGTCGTTATAGAGAGATTATACTGTATATAAAGAATGCTTAGTGTAACTCATTAATTCTTTACTCCATGAATATTTATGTATAAGAAATAATGACATCATGAATATTATTAGATTAATTGTTACAATAGCACATGGGCACAAGCATGTTTGGCCAAGGCAGAAAGTGTAGAATCATATCTATATTATATGATTATATCATAAGCAAACCTATAAGCTCCTATAGGAGCTGTCTGATCTAGGTCTACTCTGTTTGCAAAGGCGTAGAAAGGCATACTTATGGAGTAAAGGGTTAACTACCAGGTATAAGGAAAATGCAAATGAATAGTTATGTTATAAATAGAATGTTTGCATGCCTTTATTTTTTGTTTGTTGAAAGACTCATTTAATTATAAACCCTTTCCCTGTTCTATGTTTAGGCCAAATTTCAATACCTACTCCATATTCATTAAAAAAATAGTTATAAAGAAATATGGAAGGTGGAACATTGTAGACATTTAAGAAAGCAAGGAAACAGATCTATCAAATTCTATTGGCAAACAGAGTAGACCCTGATCAGATGGCTCCTCTAGGAGCCGTCTGATCTGGGTCTACTCTGTTTGCAAATGCGTGAAAACACGTTTATATGAGGGAAAGGGTTAAGTCAAAATAAATCCTGAACACTTTATGAAATTCACTGTATACGAGACACAAACTAGCTTTAATTAGATGATCTTATCTAGTCAGACATGTTATAGCTTAGTGTAGGATGTTATCAAAAAGTATAATGCAGTATGAAAGCTTCCTTAGGAGCATTCTGCATTACTTCAATTATGCATTTACCTGTTACTCTATGAATATGTATGTAAGAAATAATGAGATCATGAATATTACATTGTACTTAGATTTATTGTTATACATGTATTAGCACATGTATTAGCACATGGATAAAAGGGATTTTTGTTTTGGCCATGTCAGAAACTGCAGAATCATATCTATATCATAAGCAAATAGAGCAGACCCTGATCAAATGGCTCCTACAGGAATAATCTGTTCTGGGTCTACTCTGTTTGCAAAGGCATAGACAAGGTGTTTTGATGAACTAAGGGGTTAAGTAAGTACTTGCTCTTGTAGACCCCCCCCCCCATATTTATTCATTGACTGGTCAATGTAGGGAGGGTTTATGGTACCTGAAAATTGAGCTAGCCCCATCAACTTTGGCAGCTTGGGATCTTAGGCAAACAGAAATGATGGCACAGCAAAGACATCCATTGGATTTAAAAATACTTTTGGCTAGTTCTTAGTGAACTGGTCTGGTCTTGTTCATGATTTAACCCATTACCCTATAGAGATATGTTTTCAGTTTATTTTTACTTATTTGCAATTAATTTGTATCTGGGTTTTATGTCACTTTAAGAGTATTTCAATCATATTGCAAAGTTCAGCTTAATACAAGTGGAAGAAGACTGCAGAGATCTTTCCATGCATGGAACAAATTGCATTATTCCATGCACATAATGCTCGAATAGAATTAGCAGATAAGAGTAGACGCTATTTGCTTATGAAACATAATATAGATCTGGTTCATTTGCCATTATATGAAATCAGCTAAATTAATAATACATGTAATACATTCAGTATTTCTTGCATGAATATTCATCAGCTAGAGTGTTAAGCAATTCTGATCTGCACTGTTTGCTATTGAACATGTTTGATCTCCAGTTGGTTAGTCATTTACGTGATAAAGAAATAATTACATCATGAATAATCTGGTTTATAATGGCATATGAACACAGATATTTTTGATATGGTAGAAACTGTAATCAGATTTATATAACAGTCAACTCTCGTTACAACAACCATGTTTGTTTCCACAGAAAGTATCGTATTGAAAAATATCTAAATGAGCATTTAACTCATTCTCCCAGACTATTTTTAGACCCAACTTTGTTGAATTAATCTACCGAAAAGGAGCATTAACTATAGAAAAGGAGAATTATAGAATTGTGTAGGTTTGAAACCATTGTGATAAATAGAGCATTTGCTCCTATGGAGCAAATTCTCTATTTATCACAATGGTTTAAAATGTGACTTATGCAGAGGCATCAAAATGCGTCACTAGGAGGGAATGTGTTAAGTTTTACAATAACACCCATCTAAACCTGATGTTCAAATTAGTCTCAATACCAGTCTGTAAGACTTGTGGCTGCTTAATGCAGGTTGAAAGTCATGCAGAAATCTCCCAGATCTAAATTCTTCTTTACTAAAATTTCAGTTTAGAGGGGTTTTACTGTATATGTTTCCAACATTTCATGTCAGTATAATGAGTTTTCTGTTATATCGTTTATTTGCACCCCCTTTATTTATAAGTTTATTTGCACCCCCTTTATTATGTCACTAGAGAAGCCTGGTGACTGGATAAAATGAGTTTTCTGTTATATCGTTTGTCGTTATAACAAGTGTTCACTGTACTGCATAAGCAACCAGAGCAGACCCTGACTAGAGGAGCCATCTGATCAGAGTTTGCTCTGTTGACCTTTTACATATTTTTGGCCATTTCATAGTCTGATAGAGTATTTTCTATTGATGTCACAGACTATACATTAATTAGTTTTTAGGAAAGCTAGATAATGTTCTTTAACCCGTTACTCCATGAATATTCATGTAAGAAATAGTAACATCATATTAATTATATTTATTTTTATAATGGCACATTAACACATAAAATGTTTTTACCATGGCAGAAACTGTAGAATTAGATCTACATGTATATTATTTCATAAAGCAAATGGAGCAGACCCTGATCAGATGGCTCCTACTGGAGCCATCTGATCTGGGTCTACTCTGTTTGAAAAGGTGTATTTATGGAGTAAAGGGTTAAGAATTTCTCTGTCACTTTATTCATATTGATATTCACTAGATGCACCTGCTAATGAACACCAACAACATATGGTTTTACTGAGAAATAAGAGATTTAGATACATCAGTATGTCTCTTATCTTAACCCATTCCCTCATACCGACGCTTTTTGATGCCTCTGTAAAAGTCACTTTTGAAACCATTGTGACAAATAGAACATTTGCTCCATAGGAGCAAATGCTCTATTTATCACAATGGCTTCAAAACTTAACAATTCTAAAAACAAGAGACGTCACAGTCACGTGACAAATGCCCCCAAAAATTGTACCATGTGACCTTGACATTTGAACCATGGACCAGGGAGTTGACACATCGTCTTTGTAAGGTGAGCATTTGTGCCAGGTTCCTTTGAAATCCATTCACAGATAAACAAGTAATTGTACCCTGTGACCTTGACCTTTGACATATGGACCAGGGAGCTGAACACGACACATCGTCTTTGTCTGGTGAACATCTGTGCCAAGTTATATTGAAATCCATTGATAGATAAAAATGTTACAGACCGGATACGAAATTTGTGACAAAGTAATTGTATTCTGTGACCTTGACCTTTGACCCATGGACCAGGGAGTTGAAAGCGACACATCGTCTCTGGTGAACATTTGTGCCAAATCATATTGAAATCCATTGATATATTAAGAAGTTACAGACCGGACACGAAATTTGTGACAAAGTAATTGTACCCTGTGACCTTGACCTTTGACTTATGGACCAGGGAGTTGAAAGCGACACATCATCTTTGTGTGGTGAACATTTGTGCCAAGTTATATTGAAATCCATTGATAGATAAAGAAGTTACAGACCGGACACGAAATTTGTTACGAAGTTATTTTACCCTGTGACCTTGACCTTTGACCCATGGACCTGGGAGTTGAACGCGACACATCGTCTTTGTGTGGTGAACATTTGTGGCAAGTTATATTCAAATCCATTGATAGATAAAGAAATTACAGGCCGGACACGAAATTTGTGACAAAGTAATTGTACCCTGTGACCTTGACCTTTGACCTATGGACCTGGGAGTTGAACGCGACACATTGTCTTTGTGTGGTGAACATTTGTGCCAAGTTATATTGAAATCCATTGATAGATGAAGAAGTTACAGACCGGACACGAAATTTGTGACAAAGTTATTGTACCATGTGACCTTGACCTTTGACCTATGGACCTGGGAGTTGAACGCGACACATTGTCTTTGTGTGGTGAACATTTGTGCCAAGTTATATTGAAATCCATTGATAGATGAAGAAGTTACAGACCGGACACGAAATTTTTGACAAAGTAATTGTACCCTGTGACCTTGACCTTTGACCCATGGACCAGGGAGTTAAACGCGACACATCGTCTCTGTCTGGTGAACATTTGTGGCAAGTTATATTGAAATCCATTGATAGATAAAGAAGTTACAGACCGGACACGAATTTGGGACGGATGGAAGGACAGACGGACAGACGGACAGACGGACGGACGGACGGACGGACAGACGGACAGACGGACAGACAGACGGACAGACGGAAAGACGGACAATGCGATTACTATATGCCCGCCTTTGGGGGCATAAAAAATACTTTTCTCTAGTAAATGTTCCTTTTCAGTAGATTTACTGAAAGAGGTTGGGTCTAAAAATAGTCCATGAGGGAATGGGTTAAGCTGTAATGAGAGATTTGCCTCAGTACACTAAAGATGGATATAAAATCTCTCTCACAACTTGATAGAGATGCCTTTTCAAACAGTTGACCCAGACCAGATGGCTCCAGGAGCCATTTCATCAGGGTCTGCTCATTTAATTCAATTGCTGAATTTAAATCATTCCCTTCTAGACTACTTTTAGACACAACCTCTTTGAATTAATCTACCTAAAAGGAGCATTTGATATAGAAAAGGAGAATTTTAGAATTGTGTAGTTTTGAAAACATTGTGATAAATAGAGCATTTGCTCATATGGAGCAAAAGCTCTATTTATCACAGTGGTTTCAATAAATGAGTTTTACAGAAGCACAAAAAGGCGTCAGTAGGAGAGAATGGGTTAATAGATCAGAACATACTGTTTCTGACATGGCAAGTAGATTGTCAGACCTTGTATGATTATTGTTGCATGAGAGGTTGTTTGATTTTAAAATGTTCAAAACAGAACAGTAAAACCCCTTTAAAGCAGAATTCTAATTGATAAGAATTTAGGTACATTTAGGCAATGGGTTGCTTAATGCAGGGTCAAAGTCATGAAGCTTTAGGTGGCTGCTTAATGCAGGGTTATGAGTCATGCAGAAAGCTCCATAATGAGCTTTCTGCATGACTTTCACTCTGCTTTAAGCTGCCACCTGTCTCAAATACCAATATTTACACTAAATTGAATGCCCTGTTTAGAGAGGTTTTACTGTATATTCTTTGGTGATAACTGTGATATCTATTCAGTCCTTATTGCTTTTTATGAAGACTAGTAAACCTATTTTCTACACTGAATTCAGTTGTCTCTCGTATCTGTATCAACCCTTTGAAACAATTTTCCTTTGATACACCAATATAAAAGCAATGCAGAATAGTTTTCTGCAGAACTTATATCCTACCTTCAGCCCAACCCTTTCCCTCATAGAAACTCCTTTCAGCACTTTTGCAAACAGAGTAGACCCATATCCTGCAGTGACCACTTAGAAGATTTGATTATTGCAGGAGTTATCTGATCAGTCTCTTGTTTGTTGAAGAAATACAATAAACCCCCTCTAATGTGACCACTTTATGAATAAACAAAGATGCCTTTTAAAGCAGGTGGTTGCTTAAGGCAGGAAGAAAGTTATGCAGAAAGCTCCTACATTATGATTAAGCTACCACCTGCATTTAAGACCCAGAATTAGACCTGCTTTTGGTGGTCCCATTAGAGGGGTTTTACTGCAATATAGTTTCTGCAGTGGTAATAAATTCCTTTATCATGCCATTATATTTAGCTGTACATTTTTATACGCCAAACGGTAACTTCGGTCGTATTATGGACAACTTCGGTTGTATTACGGTATGGGGGTTGTCCGCCCGTTAGCCACATCTTTGTCTGCTCAATAACTTGACAACTATTGGGTGTGCTGTATTCATACTTAGTAGGACGATTGGTCATGACTAGTAGATGATCCCTATTGATTTTGAGGTCAGTTGATCAAAGGTCAAGGTCACAGTGACCTTCAACTCTAAAACCTTGTCCATTCAATAATATGACAAGTATTAGGTGTGCTGTCTTCATACTTAGTAGGAAGCTTGATCATGGCTAGTGGATTCCCCCTATTGATTTTGAGGTCAGTTGGTCAAAGGTCAAGGTCACGATTTTTCTGCTCAATAACTTGATAAGTATTAGGTGTGCTGTCTTCATACTTAGGAATGTTGGTCATGGCTAGTGGATGACCCCTATTGATTTTGAGGTCAGTCGGTCAAAGGTCATAGTGACTTTCAACTATAAAACTTGTCCGCTCAATAACTTGATAAGTATTAGGTGTGCTGTCTTCATACTTCGTAGGAAGGTTGGTCATGGCTAGTGGATGATTCCTATTGATTTTGAATTCAGTCCGACTAGGTCACGGAGACCTTCAACTCAAAAATCCTGTCTGCTCATTAACTTGATAAGTGTTAGGTGTGCTGTCTTCATACTTAGTAGGAAAGTTGGTCATGGCTAGCAAATGACCCCTATTGATTTTGAGGTCAGTGTCAAAAGTCAAGGTCACAGTGACTTTCAACTAAAATTAATGTGCATGTTACGACAGCACATACTTTGGGCGTATAATGCTCTGACACACGGGAAATGGGTAAAGGTATACATTAGTTGACATTATTTCTAACATTTTGTTCCAGTCGACTCCAGTTGGCAATGAATAACAGACCAGGTTTTGACTTTCGTTCCAGTTCAATTATCCTCCCCTGCTGTAGGTGAAGCGATAGTTTTGGCGAGGTCTGTCTATTTGGAGTCCTATATCAGAAATGGATTTCTATGAAACTGTAAATGTTTAGTACCACAAGGAAATGGGACCCTGCAAGTATCACTCACAATGACCTTGGAACTCCAGTTATTACCCTTTGTCTGCCAAACTGTCTGGAGTCGTGCTTAAAAAAATGTTTACTACCATTGACAAACACGGTCTTGCAAATATTGCTCAGACTGACCTTGGAATATGACCCTTTGTCATAAAATCACAAAATTTAAACATTTTTGTCCTTCCGCTGCCAGATTTCAGAAACGTTTTGGAGTTTTTCCAACACTTTGTGTATGTGTTCACTACCATAGGTTGGGATACATCTTTCCATCTGTATGAAGTAATTTCCCAGAAACAATTTAAAGGATTTCTCTTCAACATTTTCCATTCATTTCATCAACCTTTATATGGCAACCATTTTTTGCATATGTACAATCACCAATATTTTAATAAACAGTCATTAAAGTACAGTAGAAACTGTATTAATCCATTACCTAATAAGCTATTTTTAGATCCTACCTCTCTGAATAAATCTACTGAAAAGGAGCATTTACTAGAGAAAAGGAAAAATTTAGAATTGTGTAGTTTTGACACCATTGTGATAAATAGAGCATTTTCTCCTGTGGAGCAAATGCTCTATTTATCACAATGGTTTGTAAAATTGAATTTTACAGAGGCGTCAATATTTAAGTGAAAGGGTTAAGGGACCATTTAATAGGTCTTAGTCTGGTCTTGAAGGTGGGCAGTAGCTTAATGCAGGTAGAAAGTAATGCAGAAAACTACTGGTACTTTTTGCCCTGCATTAACCCATTCCCTCATATTGACGTTTGAAGACTCTGTAAAAGTCACTTTGTGAAACCATTGTGATAAATAGAGCATTTGCTCCTATAGGAGCAAATGCTCTATTTATCACAATGGTTTCAAACTGCAACATTCTAAAATTTTCCTTTTATCTAGTTAATTCTCCTTTTCGGTAGAGTTATTCAAAAATGTTGTTTCTAAAAATAGCCTTTGAGGGAATGGGTTAAGCAACCACCTGCTTTGTTCAACAAGAGTACAGCATGCAGTTGCCAATGCTAGTTTGTTTGATTGTAGTCCGTGTGACGGGGAACAATTGTGTGTGAAGTTTATTAAGATTTGCATGAATAGTAAAGAAATAATAGCCAACCTTAAAGTATGTGGACGCCAGAGTTACGACAATACTTTGTACTGTTTTCTTTGAAAAACAGACATGCTAATAATTGAGTACATTGTAGTTGAACCTGTCTTAATCAACTCAGTTAAATACTGAGGCCAAGACTTGTTTGGCAGGGGATATCAAATTGGCAAATTTGCGTGTTTCAACAGGGTATTGCCCTTGGACTTGTGTTTGTTACTTGGCCAACAGTTCAAAAAAATAATTTAAATTCAAAACAGGACAAGGATCAACAAAGTACTCCGAGTTCATATAAGCACTAATGGTATTTGTACAGAGAATGTTTTATCAAAGTCGGTTAACAGAATATAGCAAAAGAATGCTAATGCGTCTTTTCAAACCGAGTAGACCCAGATCAGATGGCTGTTATAGGTGCTGTCTGATTGGAGTGTGCTCTGCTTATCGAATCATATAGATATGATCCTAGTTTTTGCCCAAGCCAACAATCCCGTTAAACGTTTTCCTTATGTTAATGAATATTCATGAAGTGATCACGTCAACAGGGTTAAATACTGTAAAACCTCTCTTACACAACCATTCAAAAGAAGCCTTATCAGTCTATGAAGCATGTGGTAGCTTAATACAGGGCAAGGTTATAACTTATAAGTCATAAGTTGTTCTGCATTAAACAGCCATTTTGTTTCATAAATACCTGTGTACTTTACAAGTGGTTGCTTTAGAGAGGTTTATCTCAGAGGAGCACTTCTCTAAACATGTATGGCCCTAGTTTGAACTCCATAATGATTTTCAACAACTTGCATGCTAAATATTCTCACAGTTCCTCCAATGATGATTTGTATCACTATCCCTTAACTCCATAAATATGCCTTTGCAAGCAGAGTAGACCCTAATCAGATGGTTCCTATAAGAGCTGTCTGATCAGGGTCTGCTCTGTTTGTGTACAATATAATATAGATATAATTCTACAGTTTCTGCTATGGCCAAAGCTTCCTATGACCATGTATTATAACATATTTATCTAATTAACCCTCAACTACATGAATATTCATGTGAAAAATAACATCATGAATATTAATTAAAATTGGTGTAACATATAGTGGACACAGGAATATTTGACCATGGCAGAAACTGTAGAATCATATCTATATTATTTCGTAAGAAAGCAGAGCAGACCCTGATCTGACAGCTCCTACAGGAGCCATCTGATCTGGGTCTACTCTATTTGCAAAGGCGTAGAAAGGCGTATTTATGGAGTAAAAGGTTAATATTCAGGATATCATCAATTGTTACATGAATATTCATGGCGGAAAAGGTTATTATTTCAATGGACATTTTTTACCAGAATACATACATATAGATGTTTGTGATGAAGTAATGACAGCAAAAGCTTGATCATACAAAAATGGTTTTATTCAATATTTAATACAGACAAAACAATACTCGAATCCTTAAAAAAAAATTCTATTCAAAACACCAAGATGATGTACATGTACTGTAAACAATGTCATGAAACTTTGCACACTTGCAGTGAATTCTTAATTACTTCATGATCCTGATGAAGTGTTGTGTAACTCTGAATCTTTACTCAGCACCTCATCAGAATCGAAACTGTTCCACAGCCCAATCACAGTTTTTGAGAAAGAATGGAGAAATTCACAGCAACGACATTTTTTGCAGACTACAATTGGAGAACAAAGATTCAGTATACCAGCCACACCATCACATTGTTCAAATACTTGGACACTGATCAATGTCAAATAAGGTGTATCTTGTGTATCTCGATCTGCTCTGAATCTAGATTTATTTATTTTTTATAGCCAACCATTTATTCTGGCCATGCTCTTACACAAAACAATACAAAACATTCTTGACCAATTACACATTTGGTTAGTCCTGGTGACAAAAATGCTCAATTTCACAAGTTCATATGTAAGAGACAACCCAAGCCAATGTTCCCCTGGAGGCAATACTTCCTGTTCAGATCCATTTAACCACTTTATGAACACACTCTTACAGAAAGAGAATATTTCATCCATTTCAGATCGTCTCCATGCTCTCTGCAAAAGAAAACCATAGCTTCATGTAGCAGTAATATACATGTTAATTAGTAATCAAAGCTATGAAAGTACACATACCATGAAAAGAGTAAGAAGAAAATGAGATTTTGTAAAACATTCATGTCCCTCTCAATTAACCTCAAATCACTAGGGGTCATTTACTTATCATGAGCAACAGCTCTACTACATGTAAGGACTGTAGGTGAAATGCTTGATGATTTATTGGTCAGAGACCATCTAAACTAATTTAAAATTGACCCTGAAGTCTGACATTAACATTTTACCTGCTCACCTCAAAATCAATAGAGGCCATTTACTCATTATGACCAACGTGCCATTCATATATGAAAAGGTTGACGAGTTATTGATCGGAAACCATTTGGTCTACTAATTGACCTACCTACCGACACATAAAATATGCATAAAACGGGAAATGTAAACAGAAATTCAACATAAAAATATTAAATGAATAAATTATGGCCTCCTTCTTTACCCATGCCCTGTTGTATAATTACATATATCTTCACTGTGTACAAGTATATCGCTGTGCAATCACTGCTGTGGAGTGCACTGGTTGCACAATCAACTTGTAAATAGTGCAGACCCAGATGAGACAGCTCCTGCAGGAGCTGTCTCATCTGGGTCTTCACTATTTACAGGTAGGTATATTGACGCGATTAGCAAGCGAAGGGTTAAGATATAATGTAGATCTGATTCTAAAGTTTCTTCAGAGGCAAAGCATTCTTTTGTTTATAATGCCATTATAAATATTTAGCTTATTGACATTATTTCTTACATGAATATTCATGAGAGAAAGGGTTAATGATCCAAACCAAGACTTCTTTTTTGTAGTAATGGTAGGAAGGATTGACTGTAAATGCTATTACCTTGTGCTGTTAACTCGTTGAACATGAACTCCTGTTGATATTCTTTAAGGAACTGCGTTGATCGAGACTCATCAAGGAACAGAGAATATACCCGCTTTATATCATCTACATCCACTTCTGTAGCCTGACAGAAAACAAACAACAAACATGCAATAAAGAAAATACTACAACTACTGACTTTGATAATCACAGAAATTGCTATTTGTATGTAAACCTTTGAATGCTGAATATCAAAAGTGGAATGGTCCACCACTGTTTACTGATTATGTCCGTTCAGTATGAAAGGCTTAAATATGCTGGAGGACTTTGAAAGGGAAACAGGATTTTGAAAGGCAAACAGCCAATTCAGCCCTCTGATGTGGGTCTTCACTGTTTACAGATGTCAATACACTTGTGTCCTGCAATCAAAGGGTTAAACCGACTTCAGTCTGCTATAAGTGTTTTTTCTTCCTTTTGCAATTTTTTACTGAAATCAGGATACATATTTTGCTGAATTACTAATCCACATTGCTATCTCCCCAAATACTACACCCTTAGTAATCTAACCATCTTCAGAAATGGAGATTAACCGTCTATTCCATGAATATTCATGTAAGAAATAATGCCACCATGAATATTTGATCTTGGTAGAAGCAGTAGAATAATAATCTAATTTATGTCATAAGCAAACAGAGCAGACCCTGATCAGAAGGTGCCAGTAGGAGCTATCTGACCTTGGTCTACTCTATTTGTAAAGGCTTATTAATGGAGTAGAGGGTTAAGAGACCGTATTAAAGTGCAAACTGTTTGGGCATTCCATTGATGACTAAATTCAGGAGCTTTTAACTAGATGAACAGCTCATAACCTCACTGGTGTCACTTTGTGGCAGTATTTTTTTCATGCGGTTTGATAACTTATTTTTTAATGTAGATTGTTGCAAAGCCTACAGGAGGTGCCAGTGCTCTCCTCCATTTCAAAACAGCTATTACGATGATGGTATGTATCCACACTGTACGAGCTGTGTAATGTGAAATGGCACTCAAACAGTCACAAAACCTTTAGATCCAAATAAGCCACAACAATTGAGGATAGCATTAGATCTGATCTGCACTGTTTAGGCACTACAGAACAAAACAATACTAAGTTAACAAATGACTAACAATGCAGATCCTGATGAGACTTCTCTTTCCCCGTGATCTAGTCATGCAAATGACAACTATACCTTTCTTTTCCTGGCAACCAGGTTGGCTGTTGTAATCAGCTGTATAGAGTATCTCAGTGATGTCTCCATACCAATCCTGGTGAGGACTGTCATTGCATCATCGCTCATCTCTACATCCTCCTCCTCACATCTGCAAACACACAAACCTTCAGCTTTAGCAAGTTAAATCCACCAAAATCGTTTAACTGTTAATACATAATTTTTTAATGCTTTTCCTCATACAAACACTTTTCACACCTTTGCAAACAGAGTAGACCCAGATCAGATAGCTCCTGTAGGAGCCGCCTGATCAGGGTCTGCTCTGTTTGCTTTTGAAATTATAATAGATCTGACTCTACAATTTCTACCGAAACCAAACATACCTGTGTACATTACACCACTATAAAACCAGAAATGGTGTCAAAGCCACCTGATGCTCACCTGTTTAAAAGTTAAGTCTAAAACATGTCATATTGAACACAAAAAAATCATTCAATTTTCAATTTAAACTTAACTGCATCAATATTACAACCAAAAGGCAATCAATTACCAATTTTCATCAATTTAAAAAGATCCTCAAACAAAAAAGATACATACCAAATATGAAAGCCCTAATACCAAATATGGAAGCCCTGGAGTATATCTATTGGTTCCAATGTAATAGACAGTTAAAGAATTTTGCAAAAGTAGGTCAAAGGTGAAGGTCAGAAGGGTAAAATTGTTGGCATGGTCATACCAAGTATAGAAGTCCTATGTCCATCACATCCAATATTATAGGAATTTAAAGATTTTTGCAAATGAAGGTCAAAGGTCAAAGTCAAGGTCACATGGTAAAAACATTGGTATGGTTGAGTCTTAAGACAGGAAATATACATATAAAGTATGGAAGCCCTACGCCTATTGGTTCCAATGTTATATGCATTTAAAGGCTTTTGCAAAAGTAGGTCAAATGCTCAGTTCAAGGTCAGAAGGGCAAATATGTTTGCATGGTCATACCAAGTATGGAAGTCCTAGGTATATTGGTTCCAAGTTATAGGCACTTACATATTTTTGCAAAACAGGTGAAATGTCAAGGTCATATGGTAAAAAACATCGGTGTGTTTGAAAAAGTCTTCAGACAGAAAAGATACAAACCAAGTATGGAAGTATATGCATTTAAAAACTTGCAATCGTAGGTCAAAGGTCAAGGTCAAGGTCAGAAAGGCAAACATGTTGGCATGGTCATACTAGGTATGGAAGCCCTAGGCCTATTTGTTGCAATGCTATAGGCATTTAAAGACTTTTGCAAACGTAAGTCAAAGGTCAAGGTCACATGGTAAAAACAATGGTATAGCTGGAAAAGTCTTAAGACAAGAAAGTTGCATACCAAGTATGGAAGCCTTTGGCCCATTGGTTCAAATGTTATAGGCATTTAAAGATTTTTGCAAAAGTAGGTCAAAGGTCAAGGACAAGGTCAGGAGGACAAAAAAAAGTTGCCTATTGGTTCCAATAATATAGGCATTTAAAGATTTTCTCAAAAGTAGGTCGAAAGTCAAGGTCAAGGTCAGAAGGCCAAACAATGATATTGTTGGAAAAGTCTTAACACAAGAAAGTTGCATACCAAGTATGGAAGCCCCAGGTCTATTGGTTCAAACACTATAGGCATTTAAAGATTTTTGCAAAAGTAGGTCAAAGGTCAAGGTCAAGGTCAGAAGGGCAAACATATTGGCATGGTCATACCAAGTATGTAAGCCCTAGGCCAACTGGTTCCAATAATATAGGTATTTAAAGATTTTTGCAAAAGTAGATCAAAAGTCAAGGTCAAGGTCAAGGTCAGCAGGGCAAAATTTTTGGCATGGCCGGAAGGGTCTCAACAATATGAACCTTCTAACCAAATTTCAGCATCATAGCACAAATATTAAGCTTTATACCAACCTGTCCCAAAAACTTTAACCTGGTGATTTTGGGCCTCAAATAAAATCATGTCCAAAACATGTCAAAAATTGAATAAAACTTAAACACATTTTTAATGTTTAACTTCATAACAGTAATATTTTACCCCAAATGAGCCCCTATACAAAATTTCAACATCCTAGCACAATTATTAAGTTTTAAAACAACCTGTCCAAAAAACTTTAACCTGGTGATTTATAGCCAAAAGGACTAAGTCCAAAACATGTCAAAAATTGATAAAATTGAAAAATGTTTTTAATGTTTAACTAAACATGTCAAAAATTGAATAAAACTTAAACACATTTTTAATGTTTAACTTCATAACAGTAATATTTTACCCCAAATGAGCCCCCATACAAAATTTCAACATCCTAGCACAATTATTAAGTTTTAAAACAACCTGTCCAAAAAACTTTAACCTGGTGATTTATAGCCAAAAGGACTAAGTCCAAAACATGTCAAAAATTGATAAAATTGAAAAATGTTTTTAAAGTTTAACTTCATTACAGTAATATCTGACCTCAAATGTCCTTCCATACAAAATTTCAGCATCCTAGTACAAATATTAAGCTTTAAAACAACCCGTCCAAAAAACTTTAACCTGGTGATATGTTGCCAAAAGGACTAAGTCCAAAACATGTCAAAAATTGATAAAATTGAAAAATATTTTTAATGTTTAACTTCATAACAGCAATATTTGACCTCAAATGAACTTCCATACTAAATTTCAGCATCCTAGTACAAATATTAAGCTTTAAAACAACCCGTCCAAAAAACTTTAACCTTGGCCACGCTCACGCACACGCTCACGCTCACGCTCACACTCACGCTCACGCTCACGCTCACGCCGGGGGTATAGCATAAGCTCTACTGTTCTACGAACAGGCGAGCTAAAAATCAGCTATTATATAAATAAATATCAAACAATGAACGGGTTGATGATTTATCTAATTAACATTTTGATGTCTTCAAAATTTGTCATTTCATTTGATTTTAACTAATGAATTTTTCTTCTATTATGCTTTACAAAAATAATTATGGTATTAAACATTTTTTACTCTACATGAGGCAAGATATAACAAGTTTGCCCATGGCAGTGAAAAAATAAAATTCCGATAGACCACTGCATTACTTGCTTACAATTTTTCATGAAGGGACCTGCTTTTCCCAAGCCTGTACATTCATGTGTAGTGATTTTTTTGTAATTCACACCAAAGATATTGTTGCCTACTTCAAATCTAACTACAACTTTCCTTATTTTCTTTTCTAAACTACAACCACAGTGTCAAACAGAGGTCTAATAATAGGTCTCCATGGCAGGTGGTAGCCTAATGCAGGTCAAAAGTAATGCAGAAAACTCCTATAGGACCTTTTTGCATTACTTTTGCTCTGCATTAAGCAACAACCTGCTTTTTTTACACTTGTGTTATATAAATGAATGTTAACATAAGTCAAGTTCTACTGTATCTGCTGGTTACCTGATTTTGAGAATCTGTTTGATTTCTTTCTCTTCGTATGGTGTTGTGGAGATGATGAGAAGTCTGTCAAGAAGATCTATAGGTATGCCATGGGGACTCTGGTAGTTTGTGCCACGGATCCTTAAAAAACAAAGAAAATATTTTGAGGGAATACAAGTGTAACTAACTTACAGGACTACATGTTTGAAAACAAAAGCAAGATGGCAGATTATATAGATGGGTGGATGTTAGGATAGTTGGCAGATCTTCTGTCCCACTGTGTACATATATTTAGCACTCAAGAGTAAATGTCTTCTTCAAACAAAATCATCTGCCTCTATTCTCAAAGCAGATTGTTTGACCGTCTACATCATAGTAGCACCTTTTAACACCATTTGTAAACAGAGTAGACCAGATCAGACAGCTACGGTAGGAGCCATCTGATCAGGGTCTGTTCTGTATACTTATAGAAAAATAGAAACCAGATTTTACAGTTGCAATCACAGCCTAAAATTCCTGTGTAGATTTATAAAAGAGTACTAAAATACAAGAAATAACTGATTTTTTAAATTTTAATTTTCAAACAAGAGTGCGGTGCCATTGCTCGTCTGATTTGGTGCTTGCCCGCTAAATTAACACATTTTGAAAAATATAAAGGGCAATAACTCAAACAATCTGAAATAAAGAGTTATAGTTCTTATGTAGGGGCCTTCTCCTCAATGTGATCTACCAACCTATGACGTTTCATGTTGATACCTCTCATACGTTTCGAGTAATGAGCAACATTAAAGTTTTTTTGCGTGCCGATGATGACGACGACTACGACCCAGTGGTTACAATAGCTCGACTTTTCTTAGAAACAGACGAGCTAAAAATGATGCACAGACTATGCCAAAACTGTATCCCTCTGCCTATGGCAGGGAATAACAAAAGCCGTGTGCGGCGCCAATGCTTGTTTAAAATAAATTTGGAAATCAAGAGTTGTGGTTCTGTCCCTCAATGAGATCTACTAACCTATAACGTTTCATGTTGATACCTCTTATACTTTTAAAGTAATGAGCTATATTGAAGTTTTTGCATGCTGACTACAACGATGACAACGCCTACGACCCAGTGATTACAAAGGCTTGACTTTTCTTCGAAACAGACGAGCTAAAAATCATGTAATTAATACTCATTATTTAATTTATATAAATATTCATGCAGGAAATAGTTACTAGAAATGCAAACAGAGTAGACCTACATCAAACAGCTCCTATATGAGTTGTCATAGCAGGGTCTGCTCTGTTTTCTTATAGAACAAGTTAGATCCAATTCTAAAAGTTTCTGTCATAGCCAAAAATTCCCTTGTTGATGTGGAATTATTAAAATTCAGTCTATCATCCATGAATATTTATGCAGTAATACATTCTTAAATCAATGTTCAAGGGGTGGGTAGGAAGAGGATTAAAGCAAGATAGTTACCTTGTAATTCCTCTGTTAGTGGCCATGATAAGTATGGGTGCCATGTCACTTTCAAGTGCTCTATTGAGGAAGGAAAAACTTTCTATATCCAACATATGCACTTCATCTATAAACAACACCTGGAAAAGAAAACTTTACTGTATTAACTGGCATTTGCAAACAGTGTACAGCCAGATCATACTGATTTCAAGTACGGACTCCTGCAGATTTAATCCTATTATAAAGTTTAAACAAGAGCATTGCATGCAGATGCCAATGCTCGTCTGTTTGATTTTAGCTGCCAACGTTAAAGTTAATGTTAACATTAAGGACGACGTGACAATGCAGATGCCGGATCACATCGCATCTAGTAGGCATCCGACAATATCTTTCTGATATATCATCAATTTCTCACCTATATGTGTTTAATATCATATGACATATATTTGACTAAAACTATCTCATATACACCACGTTTTCTTTCCCCATTGATAATTCACCTAGGCAGATATCTGGCTGCACAGAATCATTTTCACAACAAAGTATTTCACATGTACTATGAAGAAACCATACTCTCCATAATAAACACCCCTAATCTAAGTAAACACCCACATTTTTTTTTCAAAATACAAAAGGTAGCTTAATGCAAACTGAAAGCAAGGCTGAAAGATCTAACATTTATTAGAGATAATATGGCAAGTGGGTGTTATGGGTGTTAATATTTATTGCAGTTACCTACCCCTGGTACAATTTCCGCCTTCCCTTCTTCTCGCCACTCTGCTACTTTACCATTGATCTGTTCCCTCACTTCAGATTTGATCTCACCAGTGTCACCTAGACATGATTAATGAAGAGTTTAAACTTCGAAAGTGAAACATGCTTAGTTTTAAGATATTCTTCAAGATTTTTGTAAGCTGTGACAATATCTTTCTCCTCCAAATTTTTTTTAATGAATACACTGAACTAAATGTGATATATATCACATGGCAACCCCACTCTGGGGTTATACTGAGATATTAAAGGTTGAGCAAGATACATTTTCAAATGGTGTTCTACATTTTCAAATGGTGTTCTATATTTTTATAAAGTCATTGAAATCTCATATTCTAATGACTGTGCTATCTTTAAATATAGTTAAGGGCTATAGGGCTAGAATTTGATTAAAGTTCTATTGGTGGGGGGTATTTCAACATCAGAAATTAAATTGATGGGGTTTAAACGTTTCATGCAAGCCGTTTTCTTCGACAATAATGAAAATTAACGGAAAACCTTTTTCCGACACGAACTCCCGCGAAAATTCCGTTGTGTGGTGGATATTGTGGACGCATGAAATTTTTAGTCCTGATCATCTAGACACTTATCTGATCACACTTCCATAATGAGCAGCTGATTGATTCAGACTAGACCGTGAAAAAGTACTAAGACACCGGTAGTCTCAACCAATCACTGCTCTTGCTTCTCGATGTAAAAGTCCGGATGAACAAAACAAAATACATAAACTGGAAATAGACCTAAATAACAACCAAAAGACATTGACAGGATTTTTTTAATAAAACACAGAGTCCTAGCAGTAGCACAGGTACATGTAGTGAATCTGAGGTCGGCGAAGAGAAAACTACTTGCAATAACAGAACCACGGAAGCATGCATGTATGATGTAAAACAGGACGAAATGAAAGACTCTCAGGCTAATGGACAAATGTGGCAATACACTGGGCTGTCATTTGGGTTTGCAAGTCGGCTTGACAAAAAGTAATTGCATAAATGTAAAAATATATTCATTTATTTTTTTTGAAAAAGGGGGGGGGGGGGGGGGGGGGGGGGGGGGTTGTTAATTTTAATTCTCTAGGGGGGGGGGGGGGGGGGGGGGGGGGGGGGGGGTATATTATGAATTTTAATTCTCTTGTTGGTGGTGGTGTAAAAATAATTGAAATTCTATTGGTGGTACCCTTAATTTAGACTTTCGTTCCTAACACCCCCCCCCCCCCCCCTCTCTCTCTAAGAGCCCTCTGATCTGAATCTACAACGTTTGCAAATGCTAGTGCATATATATCCAGTATTCAAAGGGTTAACCCTTTCCTTCATATAAACGTTTTTACGCTGCAAACAGAGTAGACCCAGACCAGATGACCCATGTAGGAGCTGTCTGATCAGATTCTGCTCTATTTGCTTATGGGAATAGTATAGGTCTGATCACCTGAGCCAAAATGTCCTGCGTTACTAATGGGAATTATATAGGTCTGATTCTATAGTTTCTACCTCAGCCAAATGACCCTGTGTTCATGTGGCATAAAAAATTGTCTTAATTAACATTCATGACTTCATCATTTCTTACATGAATATTGAACAGGAAAAGCATTAAAGATAACAGTTTAGAGGCCAGCTGTTTTGTACCTGAAAAGAGGGCTAGGAAGCCTTGTGTTCTGCTGTTGATAACGTCAATTTCATGAAGGGTCACAGTGTGTACAACTTCCTTCCTTTTCTGTAACTCTCCCTCAGGACATTGCACAAACTTAGTCTGAAAACAAACAATTTATCAATAACCTATTACCACACCACAAGCTGAAATTCAGAAGTCAAAATCCACAAGAAATGAACATAAAATGCCATTATCTACAGCTCTTAAATATGAAAGCAAGTAAGTTTTGGTATATGAGCATTAAATTTAGAAGATAACTACAGATTTGAGTAAAGCGTTCCTAATTTCCTTCACAGAAATGAATAATTATACTCTTAATTGAATACCAAGACACAAGTAAATACAGCTAAAGCTCATTAATCCAGGTTCCAAGATCCACAAACCTCATTTTCCAACGACTGATTTCGTATTTCAATACAACTGTATAACAATTAGGGCTATTCCAGGAAAATCTCCCTGGGGGGGGTCGGAACGACGGCCTATTAAAATTACCTTGGTGGGGGGGGTGCAAAAGAAATCTAAATTCTGTTGGTGGGGGTGGAAACTTGATTAAAGTTCTATTGGTTGGGGGTATTTCAACATCAGAAATTAAATTGATGGGGTGGTTTGTCAAGTTAAACGCTTCATGCAGGCGGTTTTCTTCGACAATAACGAAAATTAACGGAAAACCTTTTCCTGACACCAACTCCCGCGAAATTCCGTTGTCTGAATATTGTGGACGCATGCAATTTGTAGTCCTGATCATATAGACGCTTATCTGACCACACTTCTACAACGAGAGGCTGATTGATTCAGACTAGACCGTGAATTTTTTTTAATTAAAATGCTATTGGTGGTACCCCTAATTTAGACTTTTGTTCCTACCCCGGGGAGATTTTCCTGGAATAGCCCTTAATCAAATGAGTGAGCAGACCCATTTCAGAAACTGCATCTCAGTTTTACAAAACCTTGAAGACATTTTTTTCCATAAAGACAGAAATTGTTTAGTCAACCTAGTTCTTTTACCTACCTGAGCTCCCATGGCATCGTAGTCTCTGGCTCTGGTGAAAGAACGCCCTAGTTTGGTGATCTTTCCTGTTGCTTTATCTATTGTAATGATATCACTGAAAGAAAGCAGGAAATCAGAACCTCATCCAAATCTTCATTAACCAGAGCTGTAGATTAAAGCGGAGTACTGATCTATCTAAATCTCTTCAATCTGAGCCAAACCCTATCTTAGTAAGTACTCATTAGAATCAGTCTCAAGAACTATTCTAATGAATACCATCAATATTGGGTTTGGTGGTGAAAATATTAAAGTATTAAATTTCCTAATTACTCTTCAGCTCTGATTTACCCTTAACCTTCAGCACTGATTAATTCCAATTTGCATGGGATGACCTAGTGAATCGGGACCCTGAGTCTCTAGGAATGGGTGGTACCAATCCACAGGACCACCAGGCATGCACAGGGAGAATTCACTCTCGACGAGACAGCCAGGCCTCATCCTTGTAAAAGGAATAATCAAAGACCCAGATAATCTAAACAGGATGATAATGATGATGATGATGGTATTTCTTGTTAATTACAAAAAAAACTTTTAACCCTTTCCTTCATAGAAATGCCTTTTCACACATTTGCAAACAGGGTAGACTCAAATCAGATGGCTCCAAAAGGAGCCATCTGATCAGGGTCTGCTCTGTTTGCTTATGAAACTATAATGGATCTAACTCTACACTATCTATCAATACTATAAAATCCTGTGTAAATATGCCATTATAAAAAAACAGATAATAAACATTAATTATGTCATTATTTCTTACATAAACATTGAACAGGTAAAAGAATAACCCTTTGAATGTGGGAAACAAGTTGGCTATCATTTCAAACAGTGTAGACCCAAATTGGAGGGCTCTTAGAGTCCGCTGATCAGTGTCTGCACTGTGTGTCATTCAATATATCTCTCTGTTCTATATTTATTTCAAATTTCAATACCTATTGAATATTCATAGACAAAACATTGTTTATAGTTGAACATTGTAACCATTTCAGAAACTAAACAAATAGATCTATCAAATTCCATTAGCAAACAGAGTAGACCCCGATCAGATGGCTCCTATGGTTCTGTCACAATAAGGTGTCATATAGAATGGTTTAGATCAGATTATTAGCTCCAAGATATAATAATATGCACTTACCCAGCTTGCACTTTTTCTTTTGTGAGAGATTCAATCATCTTCTGTCCTAGGTCATATATGGTCTCCATCTCTGTGGTTTTCAATGTCAGCTTTCCAACTTTAGCACCCTGGTAGTAAAACAAGGACAGCATGTTAACAATAATAGAAATACTATTTAGATGTGAAAGCTATAATGACAGATTGGCCAAGTAGTTTCTTTAAAGTAAATGTTGATGACAGACAACAAGTGGACGATGGATAGAGCACTTTCTCAATAGCTCACATTGACATTTTGTGTCAGGTGATCTAAAAAACACCTTTAAGACCTCATGAACACAGCATTTAATCTTTAACTATTTCCTCTATGAATGTTAATGTAAGAAATATTGACATAATGAATACTTATTTGTTGAACTTTTACAATGAAATGGCAGAAACTGTAAAATCAAGCAGTCTGATCTGGGACTTCTCTATTTGCAAAGGGAAGTATATGAGGTAAACAATTTTAAACAAGAGTGTTCGAGGAACACATGTGTCACCTGCTCGAAGCTGACACAAAAACTGTTAATATGCTGGAGTGCAAAAATCAGAACAAAGGGGAACAAGTTAATGTTGTATTCCTATGCAATACATGAGTCCCCCACCGTATTAAAAGAAACCTCCACTAACCCACCAACCCATGGTGTAGTTGACAATGGTATAAACATGACAAATCTGAATGGTATTTGTAAAAATAAGAAAAACAATATGACAAAAGGGGAATAACTCCCAAACATAATGACGCTAGAGTTATGATCCTTGTGCATTACACTTTCGCTCATCATGCTTGTTCCATATGTGAAGTTTCAAATGAATTGAACCAGTAAATATAGAGTTATTGTCTGAACAAGAAAATATGAAAAAGGGGAATAACTCCAAAGATACTGATGCTAGAGTTATGGCCCTTGTGCATGACACTTCCTCTAACCGTGTTTGTTCCATATGTGAAGTTTCAAATGAAATGAACCAGTAGATAAAGAGTTATTGTCCAGACAAGAAAATATGAAAAATGGGAATAACTCCAAAAATATTGATGCTAGAGTTATGGCCCTTGTGCATAACACTTCCTCTTATCATGCGTATTGAATATATGAAGTTTGAAATCAATTGAACAAGTAAATAAAGAGTTATTGTGCGGACAAAAAAAATTGACATTTCCTCTCATCATGCTTACTCCATGTGTGAAATTTGAAAGCTCTATAATGATTAGTTTAGAAATGACAGCCAAAAAAGGAAAGTGTGACGGACAGACAGACAAACAGACAGACGACGGAAAAGTGATCCCTAAGTGACACACTGCCTCTCGGCAGGTGACACAAAAAGGTAAAAAAATCTTTCTTGATGCAACAATTATTGAACTACAACACTTGTTGCTTTTGTTAGAGCTAAAATGGATTTTTCTTTCAGCAGATTACATACCGTTCCTGTTGCAGGTCTATCAATCTGGATTTCAACTACTTCTCCTTCAATAATTTCAGTTTCCTCCCTGTCAAAAAAAAATAAAGCAGAACAATTCTGAGTAGGGACCACCATGAGTGACATTGAACTGAGACATGCGACTTGCTTTTCAAAACTAAAAACAATATAAGCATGGATGGTATGTGAATGATTTACCAACAAGATATTAATCAGTGATGAAGATAAATTAACCCCACTTATATGTATCATTAACCAATCTAAAGTTCCAATTGATGGAGAGGTTCTGCAAGAATTCTTTTCCTGGTTTGACCTTTGAAAACAAGTGAGGCTAACAATGCAGAGCCTGGTCATAGGATTCTTAGTGAGCCCTCTTGTCTTGGTCTGCACTAGGCACAAATGGAACCAAGTAAGGGAAATCATCTATGCAAACTCGAGAAGAAAACAGTTAATCAATGATACTTCTTTTAACCCTTTCCCTCATATAAACGTGATTTCACGCATTTGCAAACAGAGTAGACCCAGATCAGACGGCTCCTAGAGGAGCCGTCTGATCAGGGTCTGCTCTGTTTGCTTATGGATTTTGATAGATCTGTTTCTTTACTTTCTAAAATGGATGAAATGTCCCACCTTCCATATTTGATTATAACTGTTTTGTTAATGAATATGAAGTGGGTATTAAAATTTGGCTGAAATACAGAACTGGGAAAGGATTAAATGGTTGCTTTAGACAGTAATTACTGCATGGTGACCACTTACTTGATTCTCACACCTATTGACTTTCTGAAGGCTTGAGTGAGAGCCTCTGTTTTACCCATCTCCAAGGAGAAAATTTCACTTCCAGCAATAGCTGTGAATGGAGTATCCGAACCTAATGCCTGAGCCATACCTGTAAGTAAAGAAGCAAATTTCACCAACAGTTCAACTACCCTAATTACCACAAGTATTCCTACACCAACTCTCCCATATCCATTGATTTGTAGAGCTGAATAATTCAATTTGGCACCATTTTGATCCATTTTCTTCTTTATTTGACTTTAGCAATGAATTGAAGGAAACAAAAACTCTTGTAAAATTATAATTTCAACACTTTTCTTGACAACCATGCAGCATAGTTCACTTACCCATAGCAATAGCTGTTTTTCCTGTTCCTGGGTGACCAGCTATCAACAAGGCACGCCCAGCTATTTTGCCTTCCTGTGTTTCAAAAGAAAAGAACATCTTCATCTAAGTGATCAAAAACAAAGAAGGAATAAATGTTATACATGTACTAGATATGTGCATGTGTGTAGACCTTATGAGACTATGTCTTACCATTTTGGATGATGTATCATTATGTACAAAAGGTGAAAATGTAATCTTGATCACTATTATGTCTACCTAGTGATTGCAATAACAGAATAAAGCTATTCCAACTTGTTCATCTGATAGACCAGACTCACCACAGAACATGGCTGAATGGACTAAAACATATTAAACATGATATAAAGCTATAACAGAGTTTGTAAAAAGTAGTTGTACATATAGAACTTTAAACCAATTCCAACAAGAATGATTATGTAAGAAATAACATTAATATCACTGATATTTATTGATTTTTTTACAATGGTGAATGAATACATGATATCTGGCCATGCCAGGAAATGCAGAATCAGACCTATTCTAATTTCATAAGTAAACAGAGCAGACCACGATCAGATGGCTCCTACAGGAGCAGGATGATCTGGGTCTACCCTGTTTGCAAAAGTGTGAAAAGGTGTTTCTATCATGAAAAGGGATAAATATGAGGACTGCAAGCTCATGTAACAATGAAATGCTTGTCTATTTATTTTCCTGTCAAAAAACATAAAGGATTATTATAGTTTAGTGTCAGATTAAACTTCTTGTTACAACGAAGAAGTGTCAAACATTACTGACATTTGATGGGCTTAACCCTTTCCCCTCATATAAACGTCTTTTCACACATTTGCAAAAAGAGTAGACCCAGATCAGACGGCTCCTATAGGAGCCATTTGATCAGCAGCGTCTGCTCTGTTTGCCTTAGACATGATATAGATCTGAGTCTACAGTTTTTTGTCAAAGCAAATAAATCCCTTCAAAAGTTTACATTGTAAAAATTGAGCTAATTAATATTCATGTTGCTATTATCTCTTAAATGAATACTGAACTAGCTGAAATTAGTGTAATGCCATTATCATATGAACAAAAAATGTTTAGCAATTGCAGAAACTGTAGAATCAAGAGACTTGTAAATATTCTTCCATAAGCAAACTGAACAGACCCTGATTAGACAGCTTCTATAGAAGCTGTCTTATCTAGGTCTGCTCTATTTGAATATGAGTCTTTGTCAAGTAAAGGTTTATTGTCAACCAACCCTATGTAATTTTACCTTAATCATTTCAAGGATAACTCCAGCTGCTCTCCTGGCCTCCACCTGTCCAACCATACCTTGAGAGACATTGCGAGCCTCCAATGCATCATCCAATCCTAAACCTCGTATATGTGAATGTGCACCTGTACAACAATCAAAATAACATACATTAGTTCCTGTATAGAATGAGTGGTGGAAATTTGTTCTAAAACAATGACTAAATATTTTGACTATTTCTGCTTGTTTACAAAGCTCTGTGCTGGACCAGTGTTTGTCCTTGTCTCTTTAACCCTTTTTAATGCGGGGAAATGTATGCACTGATATTTTCAGACAGTGCAGTTCCAGATAAGATGAATTCTACCAGAGGCCCAGATAACTTAACCCTTTACTCCATGAATATTCATGTAAGAAATAATGACATCATGAATATTAATTAGATTAGTAGCTATAATAGTGCATGGACACATGAATGTTTGGCTGCGGCAGAAACTGTAGAATCAGAACTATATTATATCATAAGCAAACACAGCAGACCCTAATCCGACAGCTCCTATAGGAGCCTTCTGATTTGGGTCTACATTGTTTGCAAAGGCATAGAAAGGCATACTTAAGGAGGAAAGGTTTAAGACATTTCTAAGAATGGCTGCTTTATTTCTCCACCAAACCCTATGTTATTCCTACTTGAGAATTGCCACTTCAACATAAAGTTTGGTGGAAAAATGATGATTTTAGCCATTAAATATATCTATTGTTCTGTCCTACACAAGCCCTCTGAACAAGGGGGGGGGGGGGGGGGGTTCACCATGGCAAAAACTGTCAAGTCAAATCTATATAATAAGTTTGCCATAATTGACTATTGACTGTATAATTTGTACAGCAGCATCAGTATTTTTATAGGCATTTTAATGGGAATTTAACTGTCTAAAGTCCTGCACTTGAATGTCACTAAGCCTCTACCAAACCTTATGTTGTGACCATTCATTAGACTTGTCTCTTCAAGACAATCCTAATGAATGGTCAGATCATACCGTTTAATTAAGACAAAAACTTTAAAAAGTATTTTAAATCTGTCCCATATCTTGAGCTCTAATTAAATTATTGATTATTAATTGATCATCAATCGCTTGCATCAAACCAATAATTCATAGCACATACTCAAATTTGAAGGAGTGTTGTATCTATAAGGACAAGATTGGCAAGACAATGAAAAAGAAATGATTATATAATTGTGTCTAAAAGAAAAATATTTACCACAAATAGATATCATGTTTTTGGTTTCATGTATAAAATAATAAACATAATATGTGCATGGTAATTTTCTTATTATAGATTTACGTTTTCTATCACCATTTTCAATGATCATTAAAAAAATAAATTCTTGCAATACATGAGTAGCAACTTACCAATTCTTTCTATCCTTGTGACTTCTCTAATTTCTTGAACCTTGTCAACCGTTGGCTGTGGAATATAGAATAAAACCTTACTTTATATTGACTGCTTCAATAATGTCACAAAGACTTTTTCATATTCAGCACCACATTAAAGGTCTGTCACGGTCTCTCCTTACCAATTAACCAAACATAAACTTATGTTTGGACAAAGTTAAAATATTATCAAAAGCAGCCAAAACATTCCAAAATTTGGTACTTCTTTTAACAGCTATTTTCAAATATTTGACTGTAAATGCTTACAAATTAGAATATATGAACAGGAATAAGATACATTTCTTCAACAATTGTTTGTCATCTGCAAACTTTGTCGTCTTCATTTTTTTGTCATTTTTGTTTAAAATGTGACAAATAACAAACAGTTTAGATCCTGATGAGATGCCCAGTTACTCATCTGGATCCTTAAGTGTTTGCATACATGTACATGTAGGTAATCACTGTTGTGACATTGGTAGCAAAAGAGTTAATAGATGTAGTATTTGATATGCTCTAAATGGTTAGTTTGCTCTATATTATTGAACCATGAATGGTTAAACAAACTGAGAAACATCTAAGCACATGCCTCAGTACATTTCCTAGAAAGTAGTCAATGACAAAATTCTTTTCACTTTCATTAACATTGTACCTGACAGACTGTCACAGAGTAGACCCAGATCAGATGGCTCTTAACCCTTTCCCTCATATAAACGTGTTTTCACACATATGCAAACAGAGTAGACCCAGATCAGATGGCTCCTATAGGAACCATCTGATCTGGGTCTGTTCTGTTTGTAATTTCATTATGTCTACCATATTTTGTCCATGAATGTTCAGTAGGTATTGAAATTTGGAATACACATAGAACAGAGAAAGGGTTAAAGGAGCTATCTGATCAGGATCTGCTGTTTTATTCTGAACTAATATTGATTTGAGTGTACAGTTAAGGTTTTGACGAAAACTTCCTGTGTACATGCGAGGTAATAAAATATCATTTAATTGATATTCATGTTGTCATTTTTTCTTACCTGAATTTTACAGGCATTCAAACAAATGATAAATACTGTAAATATCAAGTAATATGACACATATTATTTTCTAAAAAATTGTTATTTAGAAATTGCTTTCAACATACAAATTGTATGTAAAATATGTCTGCCCCCTTTCTGCCCTTCATGATACTTTGTGACTCATGCTAGAGATGTAATGATCACAGCTAAGCATCAAATCTCATAAGTCAATGACAGTCAGTGTGACTAATTTTTATCCAGAAAACTAAGTAAAACATTAATTCAATATACCTATTCGGCTATTCCATTTTAGCGTTGTGTAATCACATAATCTTCTCAACATAATCTATATATAGTGTATTTCTGTTTCAAATCTTAGGAAAGGACTAGTTAGCTCAGGGCTTTTTTACATCAAGTGGGGAAGGGGCCTGGCCTCTAATTTTTGGGGAAAAATAGTACAATATTTTGATGTAGGAAAAAAAGCCCTGTAGCTAATATCACTTTTTATCAGTAATATGTTGACTTTTCCGCAGACATTTTTTATAGGCTTTTGTTTTTTGTTCCTCAGTGAGAGTATTAAACTGGGTACTATATATGACATTTTCAAAAGGGAAATTATGTCTGCAATGGGTAAATTGATTTTCCTTCATTTGTATCATATTATCATTTATTTCAGGTTAAGTGTTTTTGCTAGGCTGAATCTTGAGCCATAAACTGAAACTTGATATTTTCTTTACCCATGCCCATCAGTCTATGTCCCCAAAAGACATTTGACTATGCAGATATATAGATAACAAATGATCCACCCATTTACCAACATACAAGGAAGAGTCAGAATGTGTTAGAGTGTGACATTAATAGCTGGGGGCTTGGAGGCTGCAGGGTTCCCTGATGGGTCCAGGGAAATGTCCTGGTTGGGGTCCAGGGGGCTGAAGGCCCCCAGAAGCTTCTGAAATATTGCCATTAACGTGACAAAGCCTTAAAAAAATCCTGACAGCTTTTAAAGTGATCACTGTTTGTTGTGCGTGATGTCACAGCGATTCAGTCTAAAAAATGGGTCGTAATCGCCACATTGCGGTATTAGCCGATTGATGGGTTTTTGATGCAATTGTCATATTCAAAATATTTTTTCACTAATTTAAGAAATGCCTGTGTGATACTGAACTAAGCGTGTGACCGTGATTCAGATGTAAAATGTGTGAGACACACATGCAATGCTGCATCTTCACGGATTTGTACCAAGTAAAATGATTAATTTTGATGAGGTTTCCTAGTAAACTATTTCAAGATAAATTATTCATT
>OY755246.1:15898202-15948202 GCA_963576725.1 Azorinus chamasolen | reverse complement strand
AAGAAAATATATTCTAGAAAATATTCACCCTATTACGTATGTTGTCTGTTGAAATTTCGCTTAATTAATTCATTCGCCGTCAATGGCCAATCTATTATCACATCTGCAAACAGTTTAGAAGATGAGGCACAATAATCTATACTGCGATTATGTATTAACTCTTTCGGCGCCAACTTTCTAATTGTCGTCTGCAAATCAATTTTGTTAAATCATTTTGTAAAATAAGGAAATGAGATAAATGAATGCAAAATTCAAAGGAATAAAGCACAGATATAGATATAGACTTTTAGACAAAAAGTGAAATCCCTGATCAGACGCCGCCTTGAAAAGGCGGCGTCTGATATGGGACTGCACTATTTGTCGAGGCGCATTTTTGCGACATTGGCGGTGAAAGGGTTAAACACATTATTCAACACATTATTCGTGGCAGCAAAAGAGCTAAAACTTAAGCCCCATAGTAGCCTTAATGCCGCTTTCTGTTGCGCCTTGTCAAGGTCAACGCTGGCACTCGTCGAAATCTTCATTCTAACGCGACGACTGATCTGAGTCACAGTAAAACCGCTCTAAACCGGACGTTCAAGACGTCAATTTCTGATCTTTATCCATATGCTTTTATTGGAACGACATTTATTGTTTAAATGACAGCTTATCTTAACCCTTTTAGTGCGGGAAACGAATAGCTAATAACTTTTGCAAACACTGTAGACCTAGATGAGAGGGCTCATATGGAAGTCCTCTCATCAGGGTCTGCACTGTTTGTCATGCAACACATCTATTTAAAACACCCCCTGAATATCCACTGTAAACTTGATCGTTTTGAATGTTGGAATAGTCCATTTGAAAATTCAGCGTTGAACGGGTTAACTCTGACCCCGCTGTGAAGCATAGGGGCCTAGATCGCTTCATTGGGGTCTATATGTACTATATAATAACAAGGGTTCCAACTAGCAGAACGGATATCCGTGTACCACGAGTACAAATATGACTGTAACTCTTACAATTTAAATGATAATTTCGTAAGTCTTTCGGCTATTGAAAGCCAATATATTTTTCTATCAAATGAATATAATCTTATAACGGTAACTTATGAACAAGTATCAATCCAACAATGATTTTCTCAAAATTTCACGTGTTTTTTGGGTCATTGACAAAATATATTCTAGAAAATATTCACCCTATTACGTATGTTGTCTGTTGAAATTTCGCTTAATTAATTCATTCGCCGTCAATGGCCAATCTATTATCACATCTGCAAACAGTTTAGAAGATGAGGCACAATAATCTATACTGCGATTATGTATTAACTCTTTCGGCGCCAACTTTCTAATTGTCGTCTGCAAATCAATTTTGTTAAATCATTTTGTAAAATAAGGAAATGAGATAAATGAATGCAAAATTCAAAGGAATAAAGCACAGATATAGATATAGACTTTTAGACAAAAAGTGAAATCCCTGATCAGACGCCGCCTTGAAAAGGCGGCGTCTGATATGGGACTGCACTATTTGTCGAGGCGCATTTTTGCGACATTGGCGGTGAAAGGGTTAAACACATTATTCAACACATTATTCGTGGCAGCAAAAGAGCTAAAACTTAAGCCCCATAGTAGCCTTAATGCCGCTTTCTGTTGCGCCTTGTCAAGGTCAACGCTGGCACTCGTCGAAATCTTCATTCTAACGCGACGACTGATCTGAGTCACAGTAAAACCGCTCTAAACCGGACGTTCAAGACGTCAATTTCTGATCTTTATCCATATGCTTTTATTGGAACGACATTTATTGTTTAAATGACAGCTTATCTTAACCCTTTTAGTGCGGGAAACGAATAGCTAATAACTTTTGCAAACACTGTAGACCTAGATGAGAGGGCTCATATGGAAGTCCTCTCATCAGGGTCTGCACTGTTTGTCATGCAACACATCTATTTAAAACACCCCCTGAATATCCACTGTAAACTTGATCGTTTTGAATGTTGGAATAGTCCATTTGAAAATTCAGCGTTGAACGGGTTAACTCTGACCCCGCTGTGAAGCATAGGGGCCTAGATCGCTTCATTGGGGTCTATATGTACTATATAATAACAAGGGTTCCAACTAGCAGAACGGATATCCGTGTACCACGAGTACAAATATGACTGTAACTCTTACAATTTAAATGATAATTTCGTAAGTCTTTCGGCTATTGAAAGCCAATATATTTTTCTATCAAATGAATATAATCTTATAACGGTAACTTATGAACAAGTATCAATCCAACAATGATTTTCTCAAAATTTCACGTGTTTTTTGGGTCATTGACAAAATATATTCTAGAAAATATTCACCCTATTACGTATGTTGTCTGTTGAAATTTCGCTTAATTAATTCATTCGCCGTCAATGGCCAATCTATTATCACATCTGCAAACAGTTTAGAAGATGAGGCACAATAATCTATACTGCGATTATGTATTAACTCTTTCGGCGCCAACTTTCTAATTGTCGTCTGCAAATCAATTTTGTTAAATCATTTTGTAAAATAAGGAAATGAGATAAATGAATGCAAAATTCAAAGGAATAAAGCACAGATATAGATATAGACTTTTAGACAAAAAGTGAAATCCCTGATCAGACGCCGCCTTGAAAAGGCGGCGTCTGATATGGGACTGCACTATTTGTCGAGGCGCATTTTTGCGACATTGGCGGTGAAAGGGTTAAACACATTATTCAACACATTATTCGTGGCAGCAAAAGAGCTAAAACTTACGCCCCATAGTAGCCTTAATGCCGCTTTCTGTTGCGCCTTGTCAAGGTCTACGCTGGCACTCGTCGAAATCTTCATTCTAACGCGACGACTGATCTGAGTCACAGTAAAACCGCTCTAAACCGGACGTTCAAGACGTCAATTTCTGATCTTTATCCATATGCTTTTATTGGAACGACATTTATTGTTTAAATGACAGCTTATCTTAACCCTTTTAGTGCGGGAAACGAATAGCTAATAACTTTTGCAAACACTGTAGACCTAGATGAGAGGGCTCATATGGAAGTCCTCTCATCAGGGTCTGCACTGTTTGTCATGCAACACATCTATTTAAAACACCCCCTGAATATCCACTGTAAACTTGATCGTTTTGAATGTTGGAATAGTCCATTTGAAAATTCAGCGTTGAACGGGTTAACTCTGACCCCGCTGTGAAGCATAGGGGCCTAGATCGCTTCATTGGGGTCTATATGTACTATATAATAACAAGGGTTCCAACTAGCAGAACGGATATCCGTGTACCACGAGTACAAATATGACTGTAACTCTTACAATTTAAATGATAATTTCGTAAGTCTTTCGGCTATTGAAAGCCAATATATTTTTCTATCAAATGAATATAATCTTATAACGGTAACTTATGAACAAGTATCAATCCAACAATGATTTTCTCAAAATTTCACGTGTTTTTTGGGTCATTGACAAACGTTCGTTCACCCCGGTTTCACTATATCACAGCAATAACCTGGAAATTTGCAGTTTAAAAAATGGCGTGGCTCAATAAAACGAATAAATTCTATCACCCACCTCCAAGTTTTAGTCCCTAGCATCAAAAGAATGATGTAAAATTAGCGAGTTTTGTCAGTTTGTTTCAAATCGTCGAGGAAGGAGCCATTGTACGTGACGTCACGGATTTCCCAACTTTTCCTTCGCTCATCCAATGAAATGGCTCCATTCAAATTTGTTGCAAAATGGCAGCATCCGAAATAGAAACATAACGACGGACGGAAAGGCCGCTGTTGCTAGTCGCTTACTTATTTAGAGGACAAAACAAATGGAGATTGGTGATATAATTGGGTTGTTTTATTGAACCACGCCATCTTTTGAACTGAAAATCGTCAGGTTATGGCTGTGATATAGTGAAACCGGGGTGAACGAACGTTTGTCAATGACCCAGAAAACACGTGAAATTTTGAGAAAACCGTCGTTGGATTGATAATTGCGCGTAAGTTACCGTGAGAAGATTATATTTATTTGATAGTAAAATATATTGGCTTTCAATAGCCGAAAGAATTACAAAATTATCATTGAAATTGCAAGAGTTACATTCATATTTGTACTTTTGGTACACGGATGTCTGTTCTGCTAGTTGGAACCCTTGTTATTATATAGTACATGTAGACCCCCATGAAGCGGTCCAGACCCCTGTGCTGTGAAGTAGGCCTAATGTCTGCTCAACTTAGGATCTGGTGCAATTTGTACTATTTCCGAGTTGACCAAACTTTTGAGAAACTATTGACCGAGTGTTAAACAGGTTGGATCCTGACGAGACACTGAGTTACTCGGCGTCTCATATGCATATAGGCTGTTTTCAAACTTTAATATAAGTCCTGGATAGCGGGGCGTTGCATGCGTCCAAGTTATAGATGCAAATTAGAGAAGTGTATACACGCTAGTTAATGAGACGGGTTTCCAAAATTGTAGTACATTGATTTAACTATTTTGTTATTTACAAACAGCGTAGACCCAAATCGGAGGACTCATTGAGGGGCCCTATGATAAGAGTCTTTACCATTCTCTAGCAAGTCTGAGCGTTACATACTGCGTGAACTCTATAGGTAACAACTGATTAGCTATTCAACTCTGAACATTCAGCGTCGAAAGGGTTAATAGAGTTTAAAAGTCGGTTGGAAAATATTGTTTGCAAAAGATTAAAATGGCTAGCCCCTTTTTTCCATTGACGTTTACACATTTACATAATGCATATTCATGGTAGATATAATAACTTTATGAATATCATTTAGATGGCATGTGAACACTGGACGTTTGGCTAAGGCTTGAACTGTATTACATAATCTGGGTCCCTGCTTATAAAACTTTTAGTTGAGTCTGAGTACGTTCTCAAGCTTTTGATTGGTCAGATTTGAGCCTCTGGCTCAAATCTGACCAATCAAAAGCTTGAGAACTCAAATCTGACCAATCAAAAGCTTGAGAACGAAACTCAGACTCAACTAAAAGCTTTATAAGCATGGACCCAGGTCTATACTATTCAATAGGCAAATTCAGCAGCCACCGCTCCTACAGAACATTTATCGCAATGGTTTCAAACCTACATAATTCTAAAATGTTCCTTTCCACTATAGCAAAATTTAATGGTACTTTTCGGTAGATTTATTCAGAGGTTGGGTCTTGATTCTAAAACTATCCTTTGAGATAATGGGTTAATAAATGCTAAACACTGATGATATACCACATCTTATACCCTTTAATTGGCAGTGATGCCATTTGACACATTTAAAAGCAGAGTAGACCCAGATTAGATGGCCGTCGTAAGAGCTTTCTGATCAGAGATTATTCTGCTTGCCTATGAAGTAAATGAATTTGGCGGCCGTTACACTTGTGGCAGTTGTGAACGCCCGGATATGGTAAATAGTTTTTTATTATATGTATCCATGTTTATTGTGAGCTTATTGGTTAAGCAATTAATTTATTGCTTTTCCGGCATTATAATAAATGCCCTATTTCAACTCAATTTTATTGTGTCACCTGCTGAGAGGCTGTGTGTCACTTAGGGATCACTTATCCATCGTCTGTCTGTCTGCCTGTCCGTCTGTCTGTCTGTCACACTTTCTTTTTTGGCTGCCATTTCTAAACTAATCATTATAGAGCTTTCAAATTTCACATGTGTCTTTCTTTCATTGAGGACCATTGATGTCACTCTGCATGAAATACTTTTTGAGTTATTCCCCTTTTTCTGATTTCCGCACTCCAGCATATTAACACTTTTTGTGTCAATTGCGAGCAGGTGACACACGTGTTCCTCCGAACACTCTTGTCTATTGTGTTGTCATTTTAGTCATCCTATTTACCATACCTAGTTTCAACTGGCGTTGACACCTTTATAGTTAATAAGGATCGATAACATAAATAGAGATTTGGTTCTTCAGTTTCTACCATGGTCAGAGATTCGTGTGTTCATATACCATTATAAAACTCATATAATACACAGTCATTGTTATTTTCATCATTGATATTCATCAAGTAAATGGTAACTGTTTGTTAGTTTAGGTTTACCCTGTTTACACACCCCATAGACACCCCGTAGCACAACTTTTGCATTACTTCCAAAGTAACTACGAATGGGTAAATAAAAATCTCAGCCCAGTGCCACTCGCGCACACAATCCCCGTCCCTTACTTCCCCTTAGTTTAACGATATAATTGAAAACGTTGAACAAACATAAAAGTAATAATATATTGTGCCAATGAACACGTTTTTACCTGCCAAATGAACATTTAAACATTAAAAGGATGTATTATAAATTTCAACATTTTCTGTGATTTTTGGCGCGAATTGTTGAACTGAACTTCAGTCAGAAATCATCATCTAATCCGTCAATGTCAATCACAGGGGTCTGTACCGCTTCATGAGGGTCTATATGTACTATATAATAACAAGGGTTCCAACTAGCTGAACGGACATTCGTGTAATACAATAACAAATATGAATGTAACTCTTGCAATTTAAATGACAATTTCGTAATTCTTTCGGCTATTGAAAGACAATATATTTTACTACCAAATAAATATAACCTTCTGACGGTAACTTATGCACAGTTATCAATCCAACAATGATTCTCTCGAAATTTCACGTGTTTTCTAGGTCATTGACAAACGTACGTTCACCCCGGTCTAACTATATCACAGCAATAACCTGGCGATTTGCAGTTCAAAAGAGGGCGTGGTTCAATAAAACAACCAAAATTCTATCACCAGTCTCCATTAGTTTTGTCCTCTAAATAAGTAAGCAACTAGCAACAGCGGCCTTTCCGTCTGTCGATATGGTTCTATTTCGGATGGTGCAATTATGCAAAAACAAATAAAATTTGCAACAAATATGAATGGAGCCATTTTATTGGATGAGCGAAGGAAAACTTGGGAAATCCGTGACGTCACGTACAATGCTTCATCGACGATTTGAAGCTAACTGACAAAACTCGCTAGTTTTACATCATTCTTTTGATGCTGGGGACTAAACAGATGGAGATCGGTGATAGAATCGAGTCGTTTTATGAATCACGCCATCTTTTGAACTGCATATGGTCAGGTTATCGCTGTAATGTAGTGAGACCGGGGTGAACGAACCTTTGTCAATGGCCTAGAAAACAGGTAATATTTTTAGAAAATCATTGTTGGATTTATAATAATGTATTTGATACCGTCAGAAGAGTATACTTACTTGGCAGTGAAATATCTTTACTTTCAGTAGCCGAAATATTTACGAACTTATCATATAAAATGTAAGAGTTACAGACTTGTTTGTACTTGAGGCACATGGATGTCCGTTCTGTCTGTTAGAACCATTGTTTATTGTATAGCATAATTATATAGACTGTCATGAAGCGGTATAGACCCCATGTGATGTCAATCACACCTCGGATGCATCTGGTGGGAGGATATGCGGTTTTAAAAGTAGAACAATATTTGGCAACGGAAACAGGTAACACACCTGTCATTTAATTACATAAATATCGAATAAGGACGAAATATATACACTCTACAAGGTTCAACACTTTTATTATGATAATATTGTAAAATTAGTATGCTTCCAACAAAGTTGAATTAAACGAAAATTCTGAATCGATATGTCTGTCTGCCTAAGTGTATCTGTATACATGTATATCTGTCTATCTGTATTGTATGTATGTCCTTCCGTAGTCTGTACTTAAACTAAACAGTCTTAGTGTCTGGCAACTTTGTCAGGTTTTATTGTTACCAATTTGTACATAAAAGTACGTTATTACTATTCTTGATCACAGTTCTTCACGGCTGTTTAGTGAGCAGCAGTTATTGTTTCTAATTATTATGATATATCATTTCATAATCAGAGCATACCTTGATCAGACGGCTCCTACTGGAGCCGTCTGATCCGGATCTACACCGTTTGCAAAGCCGCAGAAAGGCGTATTTATGGTGTAAAGGGTTAATTTGCCACACATGTACTTAATTACTGTAACCTTGATATTTTCCTGAACTTCCATGCCTAAGAAAATATTTGTGACATTGGATCGTATGTTCAAATGATTCATTTCAATACACGCACATGTTTGTTCTCAGATCAGACAAGAGTTGTTGGACTTGTGAGTTCTCTGTCCATCACTTTCTGTGCCATGCCATCACGCTTAGTATCATGATCGGCCTTGAACACTACGTAATCTGTCCCTGACTTGTAGAAATGAACGTTTCCAGTTGCCTGTAGAACGCCTTTCTTGAGCTTTGCCATGGCAATGGCTTCCTATAAAAGGAATACGTAAACATGTAAAGTCAATGACTTTAACGAAACCTTAAAACAAATGTTCAAGAAAAATATGTGGCAACAATTGCAAGAACGTCTATAATGTTAGACTGGTGTGAAAGTATGGCAATCTTGCCGTAAAAGCAAACTTTGAAGGTACATGTATCTGTGGTTGTATATAACAGGATGCTTTAATGTAAATATGGTATGGCTCGTTTGTCATAGCCCAAGATAATCACATGACTTCAAAGCAATATGATTTTATAAACCTGATCGATTCACTGTGATAACACAGAATGTAAAGTCCTTGAGGAAATATTAAGGTCCTTGAGGAAATCTTAAGCAGCGGTAATGATATCCAATGCCCATATTAATATCTTTGTTTAGCAGGCTGGGGTTTTACGTAAATGTACCTTTAATGTAAGCATATGATTAACCTTTCGTGGGTATGGTGGAGAACAAAGAAGTTATTCTTGAAAATGTGTTAATTTACGCATCTTATCTGGAGCTCTGGAATATGTTTTCTTAGCATGTTGCTTAGAATACTTATGATTTTCACTTAAGAAAGTGTACATAACTTAGCCGACTGAAAGCATGTGTAAGTATGCTTCCTAACCGTTAATCTGCGGAAACCGAGAATATAAGACATTTGCAGTGTAGACCAATATCAAAGGGCCCATGAGGGAACCCTCCGATCAGGGTCTACACTGTTTGTCATACAAGTCATTTTCGTCGGTGACACATTTTGATACACTTTTTTGTTTAATTAATATTCACAATAGGCCGGGACAGTTTTAATTATTCAGCAGATTAAGGGTTAACCTTTTCAGTGTCCGAAAAGAGTCACTACGGTCCTTTGCAAACATTGGAGCCCAACGAAGGGTTAAGTAATGTTTTATGAATACGGGTCCAGAAATATAAATTCTAATAAGAACGTGAAGTCACACGTACATGTATATGAGTATGTGGAAAATGAATTGAACACTTTCAACGCTGAAGTTTCAAACAGACTACAAAGTTTCACAAAAGTCAAAAAAGGTAAAGCTCGCCGTAAATATTCAGTGATGTTTTGTTTTGTTTTTTTTAAAAAAAAAGTGTAACATGACAAACAGTGCAGGCTCATATAGGGGCCCTCTCATCTGGGTCTACACTGGTTGCAAAGGACTCGTTTGCCGTTCTGAAAAAGGGTTGGGGTAAATATCTCCTTAGGAAAATATGTCACCGCTAAAACATAGAATCTGCTGAATACCGAAACGAATTTAAGTAGTTGAAAAATTAGTTCAACTGGAACAGAAAACCGTTTTTAGATTTAAATATGCTATAAGCCATAAGCTAATATCAAAAATTTAAAAGTAATATTCACGTTTAAAATAATGCGCCATGTTTGTGTTATTACCAGCATATGAACCAACTAACTGGATGATATAAAAACAAAGCAATGTCATATAACATGAGGCATCATCGAATGTGTATTATTACGATGATAAACTTACAATATGGTCAAGGTCGTTCAATAATTTCTCTTATTTGAAATGACAAGGTTCACGAAGGCTGTATATGACCCAAGAAATTGATAAAAATAAACCGTTTTTAGAGAAAGAGTTTGCTGTTATTTTATTTTGGAAGGGTATTATTTTCATTACACTATAATAATAACATGGTATCATGGTATTTTATACTGATATTTTGTGGTCCAAATGTACCACTATCCCTGCATTTTTGAGTTTTCCCGTATGTTTACCTATTTATGATCAGTTTGTTTTTCGCTCAAAATCTCGACTGTTCCAATACAATATTCGCTTGTATTTAGAAACTGCTGAACGGATAGCAAAGATATTAGATCTTAATCAGACACCGGGTGACTCGTATAGTTTGATTTTGATCCAAGCTCTTTGTAAAGGCTATGTACAGTCATACTGCGAAAAGTAAAAATTGCAATAATGTTGATTTATGAAAGTTAAAACAGCTACATCCTGTATTTTAGTAAACATTGCATTTTATATCTTTTGAAACTAAATTTCGAGTCAGTCCGTGATTCAAATTAATAGAGATGCTGTATTATTATGTTAACATTTTTTTTTGTCATTCCGTCATACCAAATATTTTACACGTATATGGTGACATGCATGAGATTGTGGCAAGTTTTGTTTGTCAACATATTAGTTTTAAGGATTATTTTAATTATTCAGAAATTTCAAATATATCTCTATTCCCTAGCTCTACATTCTCCTCGATAGCTTTACTTCGGCAAGAAAAGATGCTTGAGAATGATCTCAGACTCAAGCAAAATGTTTTATAACCTCATGGCCATTATTCTTATAAAATGCTCGAGGTATGAGCTACTATACTTACAGAGGCTAACCTGAATGAGTTCCTACCAGAGGTACTTACAGAGGCTGACGCCATTGAGTTCCCACCAGAGGTACTTACGGAGGCTTACGTAATTGAGTTCCTACCAGAGGTACTTACGGAGGCTTACGCCATTGAGTTCCCACCAGAGGTACTTACGGAGGCTTACGTCATTGAGTTCCTACCAGAGGTACTTACGGAGGCTTACGTAATTGAGTTCCTACCAGAGGTACTTACGGAGGCTTACGTAATTGAGTTCCTACCAGAGGTACTTACGGAGGCTTACGTAATTGAGTTCCTACCAGAGGTACTTACGGAGGCTTACGTAATTGAGTTCATACCAGAGGTATTTACGGAGGCTAACCTCACTGAGTTCCTACCAGAGGTACTTACGGAGGCTAACCTCATTGAGTTCCTACCAGAGGTACTTACGGAGGCTAACGTCATTCTAAGCTGGCTGTTTTCCGCTTCTAGATCTTCCAGTGTTTTATTGCCTGTAACGTTAACATTTAGTTCAGCATATAGTTTATCTGATGAATATTTATACAAGAATTCCAAACTTCATGAATATTCATTAACTGAAGTTTTACAATGGCTAGTAAGTTAACGAAATGCTTGTCCTTAGCGGAAACTATATATTAATACTTGAATAACTCTAATATTTCGACCACTAAGGGCATTTTTCAAAGATTATCATGTCAAAATACACGTGACATTTTTGTTACATGCAATCAGTCATAAAGTCAAATATCTTTGGTTTTATGGCTGTATTTTGTCTTTGATTTTATGGCTGAATACATGTAACAAAAAATAATGTGACGTGTATTTTGACATGGTAATCTTTTAAGAAGACCCTTAGTGGTCGAAATATTAGATCAGAATTATTCAAGTATTTATGTATTACATTGTATATGAATTCCCTTTTTGGAAACTTATTTTCATTGGAAACTATATAATCAGATCTATATCATTCAATGATCAAACAGAGACCATGACCAGGGTCCATGCTTATAAAGCTTTTTAGTTGAGTCTGAGTTTGTTCTCAAGCTTTTGATTGGTCAGATTTGAGCCATAGGCTCAAATCTGACCAATCAAAAACTTGAGAACGAGCTCAGACTCAACTAAAAAGTTTTCTAAGCATGGATACTGACGGCTCCGACAGACGCGTATGATTTTGGTCTACTCTGTTTGCAAAGACGTGTGAACAAGAGTCTATCAAGCAAAGCGGTTAACAAAGCCAGTCATTAACCTGCAATTAATATTTCCCCCCGCTCGTTTGATGCTTTGAATACTGAAGTTTCTTTTTCAAGGTGGAATATGTACACCAGTATTAAAGTTAGATTTTATTTAGAATGAAAGAGTTTAATTTGTGAGATGAGTTTGAAAGACACACAGTGCAGATCCTGATCGGATGGCTCATCTAAGTGCTCTCTGGTCTGGGTCTACACTGTTTGTAAATGGCAACTTATTTCACTCATTCAAAGTGTTAAACTTCATCATATCCGTTCTGTTGGTAAGCTCACCATGTTCCATGCAGCGGTTTCAGTGTCGAATCTAAATCCAAACTGTTTGAAAATGATATTATTTCATACGAGATTATCGGTATTAGGTGGACTACATGTATCTTGGCGCAAAATAATTTTCGTCTGTAATCAATGCTGAAAGTTTCAGAGTGACTTTCCTTCAATTCATTTTATAAAACGAAAATGGTGTGTCAAACAGTTTGGATCCTGATGGGTCGCCGAGTTATTCGATTTACTGTTTGTAAAGCTAATAACCAGTTCGTCCAATACATCAAGTCATATGAATCTCCGTCCGGGCGACTTCGGTGGTTAAAGAGCTAAAGGTTGATAAGAATTATCGATTATTTGTTTTCCGATCTAACGTTTAAAGGGGAAGTCCCTACATTCGACACGTTTCAAACGTGCCAAAATATACAAAACTCATCTGTTTATATGCTGAAAAGAAGTACATGTTTATCGCAAGAAAACCAATCGAATAAACACCGGAAAAGACACAACGTTCATATGTTTGATACATGTATGTTATTCGGCAATTTATTAGTACTTATTCGGCTCGCGTTTTAGTAACGTTAACTTATCGACCAAGGTCGATAATATTTTGTTGTAGAACAAAAAATTATAAGTGTCGATGGAAACGGGTTATTTTGTATCACAGGGGCATTTTTCGATATAAGTTCAAATTGACAATCTTCATAATAATGATTGAACATAACAAATATTAAGTTTTAATACATTATTGGAAATATGCGTTCATTGTAGGGACTTCCTCTTTAATGCTTTGAATACTGAAGTTTCTTTTTCAAGGTGGAATAGTACACCAGTGTTTAAAGTTAGATTTTATTTAGAATGAAAGAGTTTAATTTGTGAGATGAGTTTGAAAGACACACAGTGCAGATCCTTATCGGATGGCTCCTCTAATTGCTCTCTGGTCTGGGTCTAAACTGTTTGTAAATGGCAACTTATTTCACTCATTCAAAGCGTTAAACTTCATCATATCCGTTCTGTTGGTAAGCTCACCATTTGCCAAGCAGCGGTTTCAGTGTCGAATCTAAATCCAAACTGTGGACTACATGTATCTTGGCGCAAAATAATTTTCGTCTGTAATCAATGCTGAAAGTTTCAGAGTGACTTTCCTTCAATTCATTTTATAAAACGAAAATGGTGTTTCAAACAGTTTGGATCCTGATGGGTCGCCGAGTTACTCGATTTACTGTTTGTAAAGCTAATAACCAGTTCGTCTAATAGGCTACACCAAGTCATATGAATCTCTGCCCGGGCGACTTCGGCGGTTAAAGAGTTAAAGGTTGATAAGAATAAAAAAACCCCCAAATCTTTTGTCTACACCGTTTTCGTCTTCGTCAAAAAGTAATGGTCGTATGTAAACATTGTCACTGTCAGGTGGTGCATAGCGAACACGTTCCAAATATTATACGTATCCGAATCACGGTCAGAAAAGGTGTCGGGAATTGGCGGACATTAGGTTTCCATGGCGGCCATCATGAATTTCACTAGGCGATTTTCATAGCTACATATTCTTATTCAAAGGAAAATACTTGTAGTTGTTTTTGAAAAATAATGGAAGAAAGATAACCAAGAAACAAGACAGAAGAGAAAAAAATAATCGTAAGCTTAATATAAATCACCGATGATGAATAAGATTTTGAACAAAGTTTTTTAATCCGTCTATAAATATTGCACTGTGTGAAGAAAACTCTTATAACAATTGAAACGATACTTTTCGGACTTTTGTCTGAAGGTTTCCCTACTGCTATTGTAAAACGCATTTGTGTGTAAATGCATAAAATGGTTTACATCGCCACTAGTAATTTCTGTTCTAGAACACAACATCATCATGTACATACATGGAACATATCGGAACACGTTTGAGAAGCAATCGAGACACTCCCATGTAGTTACGAGTGATACGGTACTAAAACGCACACGGTTATGTATAAAACGCGGGCCAAACAAAAAAAATCGGCTATATCGATACTTTAATAACATCAACCTTTCGAAGGTTTAAGAGATTATTTGTATAGTATAAACATATTTTATTTCATTTATCATTTCATGAAAAAGGGTCGGGCCACAAGTTCGACCAACATTAGTTACGGCCCTCCCCTTTACAGCTTTCTACAGTAAGTGTGTCACATGAAACAAAACACGTGAAACATAGAATGCATAAACTATTCTCAGCCCTCTACCCAATATATCACCATCTTAAATAAAAATTACTTAATTGAACTTCCATCAGCTTACAGTTTATAATGGTACATGGACTAATTATTATTTAGCATGGCAGGACATATAAGTCAATATAATAGACCATGTTCAGGACTCCTAGAGGAGCTGTCTGATCAGGGTCTACTCTGCCTTACAGATATGATACGTTCTATCTATCAGGTAAAGGGCTAAGGTGCATATACTTCTCATGTTGCAAGTATGAATTCTGCACTCAAACTGACTCACTATTTTGCATATATTAGTACATGTATATAAATGTAGTCAAGTTTATTTAATAATCGAGTCCGTCTAAGTGCACATTCATAAGATCTTGCAAATTTCAGATATGTGGACCGAAGTAAGAGAAAGATTGTCCCAATGCAAGAAAACATCACTTATTACAATAACTCATACCGTACACTGTAGACCCAGATTTACTGCAGATTAGTAGTACTGACCAAAGAGGCATGTTAAAACTTTTTCAATATTGTTGACTCCAATTTTAAAATGTATCCAACCTGGGTCTACAGAGTAATTTCATCATCATTAGGTCACCCTCCCCCACCATGATGCACATATAAGACAAAACCCTTAAAATAACCTACCCCCTCCCTCTTTCAGAAACCTATCCCCCCCCTCCCAGGAAAAACAACAACAAAACAACAACAAAAAAGTAAACAAAAAATAATAAACAAGTATACAACATCAATGAAATACAGTGAATGCTTGCGGTAGATGCCAACAGTAGGTGGGTAATTCAAATGGGTAGAGATTTTCCTTCAATAGAATTGATTATTTGTAAGTTATTTCCACACCCTTCAACGTGTACTTTTTGCTAAACTAAAAACAATTCTATTCCATTCTACAGACTTACAGACACGCGCCATTTAGAACCATATTGCCTTTAACCCTTTCACCACCAATGTCTCAAACATGCACCACGACAAATAGCGCAGTCCCAGATCAGACGCCGCCTTTTTAAGGTGGCGTCTGATCAGGGACTTCACTTTGTGTCTCAATCTCTAGTTCTACATCTGTGGTTTATTTCTTTGAATTCTGTATTCATTTATCTCATTTCCTTATTTTAGCGAATGATTTAACAAACTTGGGCTGCAGACGACAATTAGAAATTTGGAGCCGAAATAGTTAATCACGACTAGTCATATTATACTGGCACAAGACAGTTCAGCAGAAATGTGGAAATCGAACTCGCAGGCTATCGTTTTTAAGGCGAACGCTTAACCACTTTAGATTTATAGGCATTGATTCGAGGTTTCCTTTCAAGGTGTCATCAAATGGCACAACGTGCGCCATGTCAACTTACCTGACCTCAAGGTGCTGGTATTATCCATATAATCAGGCTTACTGCTTCCGTTCCCAGTATTGTCCAGTTCATTATCCGATATCAGAAATTTCCCATGTACTTTATTCTTGGCTCGAATCTTAAAAAGAAAAAATGCGTTAATTCAGTTAACCCTTTCCTTCATATAAACGCCTTTCACGCATTTGGAAACAGAGTAGATTCAGACCAGACGGCTCCTATAGCAGCCGTCTGATCAGGGTCTGCTGTATTTGCTATTGTCAAAGCAAAACAAATCCCTTGAAAAGTTTACATTACAAAAATTGAACTAATAAATATTCATGTTGTCATTACAGTAAAACCTGCCATAAGCGACCATTCATTTATTGAATATAGGAGTCTTAAAAAGCAGGAGGTTGCTTAATGCAGGTCAAACGTAATGCAGAAAGCTCCTATAGGAGCTTTCTGCATTACTTTTGGCCTGCATTAAGCTACCACATGTCATACAGACCCATAATTACACCTCTTTTTGATGACCGCTTAAGACAGGTTCTACCGTATTTACATAAATACTGAACAGGGACATGGATAGAGCAGTATTATTATCGTGGCCTTTGTGTACGTTTATACTAGTATCCCTTTACTTCGTGTGATATTAATGCAAGGAATAACATCATGGATATTTATTAGCTAACGTTTCATATGTATATGGACGGGAAAAGTTTGACCATGGCACAGCCCGTTGAATCACGATCTAAAAGAGCGGATAATGATGTGACAACTCCGATAGGAGCCCTCTTATCTGGGTCTACTTATTTATCGGGGTACCCTGTTAAACAACTGTTATACCGTCGGCCTTGCGGTCTTTAACTCTTTCGCTGTCAATGGTGAAACTTTGAATGAGATGGTTCTGACCGACCATTCATTTTTTTTCAACACAGGAGTCTGCAAACGCAGATGCTTGCTTTCTTAATGCATGGTGAAAGTAAAGCGGACAGGTTCAATATGAGTTTTCTGCGTTACTTTCAACCTGCTTTAACCCATTCCTTCATATTAACGCCTTTTGGTGCCTCTGTAAAAGTCACTTGTTCCTTTTCTCACAATGTTGTAGATCAGACTACACTATGGTTAATATTTCCCTGTTCCATGTAGGAGCTGTCTCATCAGGGTCTGCACTATTTACAAATTGATTGTGCAACCAGTGCACTCCACAGCAGTGATTGCACAGCGAAATACGTGTACACAGTGAAGATATATGTAATTATACAACAGGGCATGGGTAAAGAAGGAGAACTGTATTTTAAAATTCAGCAAGCGAAGGGTTAATATTGGCAGGTTATTCTCGAGAAGCAACATGTTACGTTTCGTAACCCTTTAAATCCTTGAAGAGCCCCCTGATCAAGGTATACACTGTTTGTCATTCAAAATACTCTCGCAAATGATACACTTCAACACTGAGCGTTAATTATGTTATAATGTAAAGTACCTAGTTATAGTCTACTTTCAGTCAGAATGACCGCTCAGCTGACTGTACATTTACTCCCCTGGTCATTGAGCCATTCGCCTACAATATTGAGCTCTGCTACCATATGACGCGATTACGCAGCCATAGTGCCGCCTAGTGACCCTCACAGGTACCCAATTTGATCCATGGGTGGAGAGGGGGGCAACCATATGCGGATGGGAGACACTAAAAAGCGTCTCTAAATTTTCAAGCTGGTCCAACCGAGATTCGATCCCCGGACCCTAGTTTATTAGCTCAACACTCAACCATTAGACCAGGTTACCACCGCGTTATATGTCTTTAAACGATATTGAACCAGTCCACTTTGACAATTCAACATTCAATGGGTTAAATCCACTTACCTTTGGTATAAACACAATACACAGACACGCCGTTGTACAATAGAGGATGAGGCCGGACTCCAGAATGAAGGTCGAGGTCGTATTATCTATGGGTAGCGCATGGTCCAGAGGTACTCCGAACACACAAACGACCACAACGTTGTAGATACAGAAGCCTATCAATTTGGAGTCGTTCAAGGCCGCGATCTTGACATTGCGTGTCTCCCAAGCCAAGAACGTGCCGAAAGCAAGGAGAAGGCCTTTGTAGATGTACACCGCAGCGAACCAGTAACTTTCGTACTCGTTGTGACAGTAGGAATATACCTCTGAGTAGACCACGTTGTGATTCAGATTGTCCTAATAGCAAAGTTATGATTTGGTAGAGTAATGCAACTTGATTTAATTTTCTGAATATTGAATACTACTAATGCTACAACAACAACAACAGCAACAACAACAACTCTACTACTACTACTACTACTACTACTACTACTATTACTACTACTACTACTACTACTACTACTACTACTACTACTACTACTACTACTACTACTACTACTAATGCAACTTGATTTAATTTTCTGAATATTGAATACTACTAATGCTACAACAACAACAACAGCAACAACAACAACAACAACTCTACTACTACTACTATTACTACTACTACTACTACTACTATTACTACTACTACTACTACTACTACTACTACTACTACTATTACTACTACTACTACTACTACTACTACTACTACTACTACTACTACTACTACTACTATTACTACTACTACTACTACTACTACTACTACTACCACTACTACCATTACTACTACTATTTTACTAATAATACAAGGCATACGCGTTAATCTGATTCAACTGCATACGTGTAATGTTAGCCAGTACACCTTTCTAAATTACACCAATCTACGTTGATTTAAACAGAATATACATATTCCTAAGTGATGTTAGTTATGCTGACAAACATTGTGGAAAATAAACCGAGGTAAAATGTAGATAGCCGGGCCAGGCGGTTCTTTGAACCCCTGGTCCGTAAGACACCATGCTATGGGCATTCCTGTTTTTCTGATTCTATACTGTTGCAAAGCCCCGAATGGTGGTTATCGCTTGACGCAACATATATACACAGGTGTTGTCTCTCTGCTTTCTACCGGTCTTTGCTTTAATTACATTTATTTATGTTTGTTGTCTTCGTGCACGTTCAGTCATGCATTGCTGCAGACAGACTTTAGGTAGTCGCATGAATATGAAATCTGTTATAAATTTTCCCAAATACGTCTAAGACAGAATAAGATGCGTAAATTAAACCATAATTCAAGAAGAGCTCTAAGAACAAACCCTATGTTGTGACCTTTCTTCAAAGGTTCTAAGGTGTGGTTACACCATATGGTTCGAATGAGACATTGACAATTACCCCTTTAATCTCGACCCAATGTAAAATTATAGCAGCAATACACTACATATATAGGCAATTTTCGTATAAACTTTCCAAACAATCTGGGTCCATGCTTATAAAACTTTTAGTTGAGTCTGAGTTCGTTCTCAAGTTTTTGATTGGTCAGATTTGAGCCTTTGGCTCAAATCTGACCAATCAAAAACTTGAGAACTCAAATCTGACCAATCAAAAGCTTGAGAACAAACTCAGACTCAACTAAAAAGCTTTATAAGCATGGACCCTGGATCCAAATAAAACGTCGAGCAACGCGGCATGACATCGTTGTCGAAACTATTGGACACCTTTATCATATTGTTTACACAATTATTGATGCATTATTTAAGAGACGTAATTGACAACGCATCTAAAGGTTAAATTTTGGGCTAAGCCCGTGAATTACCTGTGAATTCTTTACCATCTCTCTTCTCTCCAAAGAGTGAACGGCCGTCCATGGAACTAGAATAATGCAGTCTGCCACTAGCATGAGACCCACTACGCCGAACAAATGGTAGTCCTTGATTGCCTATTGTACAAACATAGGGCATTGTTATACAGACTACAGTCTGCCAGAAACTTTAGGCCCACCCCGCCGAACAAATGATACATATAATTCTGAAGTCCGTTTTGTACAAGCACAGGACAAGATTATATGGGTTGTCGTAAGCATTAGAGCCACCGCTGATCAAATGATGGTCATCGATTACCTTTTGCACAAATGTATAGGGCAGTATTATACAGTCCGTCACAACCATTAGTCCCATTTCGCCGAATAAATGCTAATATACATGTGCATGTAGTCACTCATTACCTATGGTAAAAACATAGGACCTGATTATAAAAGTACAAAAATGAGTCATGCAGGAAATACCACATACAGAACAAACACTCGCCCGAACAGCAACACAAGGAAACAGCAAATGTACATGGGTAGAAAAAACAACAAGAGACGCACAAAGACAAAACAAACATACAATAGGAGGAAGATGGAAGTACCTCCTTGTATATATAAGTCTGTCACGGACATTAGACACATTACGCCGAATAAATGATAGTAATGCTACTAATCTGAAAATGTACAACAGTTACATAAAACTAACTGTTACTACATGTATTCGCTTAACGAACAATGCAAATGTTCGCAAAGTTTAATTCCGAAATACAGCGATTTTAAGAGTAATCACAGCAATTTGGTCTTAACGGCATGAACTGTAACGGTCACTGTTAACTGAAAGCATTATTGGATTATGGAACAGGATCATACAGTTTGTCACGAGCATTAGACCCATTGCGCCGAACAAATGATAGTATACGAGACATGGATTCGCTAAAGCACAAACAAAGAGCTGGATCATACAGCCTACCACACACAGTAGACTTCACGACACCAAACATACAAATGGTATAGTTATTGTTACCCTGTTGTACAGACATGGAAAATGAGCATGTAGTCTGTCAGAAATATAAACCCACCACCCGAACAAATACTAGCATAGTTGTTGATTTCCTATCGCACAAACGTAGAAAATGATTATACAGTCTGTGTCATACATTCCTTATGAATGATGTTTCTACCGCTGATATTGTTATATTGCGATGAATACACTGCACGTTATTTCCTATAAACAACTGCATTGTCACAATTTATAAACATAGATCAAGACGATTCTTCCACATGCATTACACCCACTGCGCACATTTTTCTTTAATTTCATATTGCACAATTATACAGCAGGATTATACAGTATGTCTCGAGCATTGGACCATCCACGCTGATCAATTATAGGTATTGGTTCCGCGGTCATACAATCTTTTGCTGATGTTTAAGATCATATGTATAATATGTATTATGCGCATTTTCGCATTAATCAATTAACACCAGAAGCTGTACACGTATACATACAATGAAAATAATGCTATTATTTGACGATTACATAATATCGATGTCTTGAAGCAGGAAATTATTAATACCAAGTCATACATTTCAGTAACTACTGACGAAAAGACCATCGTTTCAGACCATGTCAAAAAGTGTAAACAACCGATATTAAAATTACACAACATAAACTTCCTACAATGTATTGGTTACCAAAACTACATAAAAAACCATATAAAGCGCGTTTCATTGCAAATTCTAGCTCCTGTACAACTACCAAATTGTCTATACTTTTGACTTCTTGTTTAACGAAGGTAAAAGAACATGTAAAATTCTACTGTAATAAGACTTATGAAAATTCTGGAATAAATCTCTTCTGGTCTATTAAGAACTCTTCAGAAGTCTTAAACCAACTTAGGAACAAAAGGTATCTTGCATCCACTGTAAGCACGTACGATTTTTCTACTTTATACACAACTCTTCCTCATATTTTAATTAAAGATAAACTGACTAACTTAATCCAGAAAGTATTTGCCCGGGAAAAAACAGCATTTCTGGCATGTAATGCTGAAAAAGCCTTCTTTACTGACGAGCAAATGAAATATTACAGCAATTGGACTTGCTCAGAAGTTTGCGAATCACTCACCTTTCTTTTGGATAACATATTTATACGTTATTGGAATGCTATATACCGTCAGGTAATTGGTATTCATATGGGTACGAATTGTGCACCACTTGTCGCAGATTTGTTTGTGTACTGCTATGAGAGAGATTTCATGTTACGTTTGAATCCACAATCACAAGAAGATGTTATAAAAGCCTTCAATGAAACTTCACGATATTTGGATGACATTTTTAACTTAGATAACCCTTTCTTTGATACTCTGATTCCTACAATTTATCCTAAAGAACTCAAATTGAATAAAGCTAATCCGTCCGACAATTATGCAGCTTTTCTTGATCTAGACCTTAAATTGATAATGGAATTATTTCTTCTAAAGTATATGACAAAAGAGATGATTTTGATTTTAATATTGTAAATTTCCCTCATCTTGACGGAGATGTTCCCCGTGCCCCATCTTACGGGGTTTATATATCTCAACTTATTCGTTTTGCTAGAGCTTGTTCATCTATTGACGATTTTAACAGTCGAAATCTCATTTTAACTGAAAAGCTGCTTAAGCAAGGATATAGATACCATAAACTAAGAAAAACTTTCTCTAAATTTTACTTATCGAAATCTCTCACTTATTGGCAAGTACCAATGTAATCTCAGGGCACTTTTGCGACACGGTATTTCACATCCTGAATTTTATGGTGATGTGATTTACAAACTTCGTAAAATTATTGGACATACCCATTTTCTCACTTTGTTCATCAAATATGTTAAAAAATTTAATTAAAAAGGGATATGATCCTATAGTACTACAACATACTGCATGTTTGGTTGTCAACCCTTTTACAGTTGGGAATCACGCTGGCCTCTTTGCATGTGCGCCGACAAGAAAGGTTTAGTACTCTATGAAGGCGACCTCTTAAATCCAGAAACGGAAGGAGGACGTCAGATATCTGTACTACTTCGTTTTTGTCGTACCCTTTATTACTTTTCTACAGTTACTCTGTTTGCAGCTCAATCATTGAGTACACTAGCGATAGGTGGATACAGTTTGTTCACTTAAATGTTTTCGTTATACATGCACTTTACCACTGTATTTGCCATCGCGGTTGTTGTAGCTAAGTCGGAGAGGGGATACGTTTATTTAAACTGTTTGTTTTTTAGGGTGGGGATGGAATAAGTGTGAGGTTGGGCGCCCATAACCGGTTTAACCCCCCAGTGACTTTTGTCACTGACCGTTCCAAGGCGGTACTTCCATCTTCCCCCCTATTGTATGTTTGTTTCGTCTTTGTGCGTCTCTTGATGTTTGTATAGTTATGTACATTTGCTGTTTCCTTGTGTTGCTGTTCGGGCGACTGTTTGTTCTGTATGTGGTGTTTCCTGCATGACTCATTTTTGTACTTTTACAACCAATTTTCCGACAGGATATATTTGTTCAGCTAAATATTATCGCTATCCGACTACTGCTAAATTATTAAAAAAGAGCCTCCTTTTTAGAAACGGGGATTTGTACCGAACTCAGCGGACATCTTCTGAATGACTCCGATTTTATTTCGGAACAATGCTTTGAATATTACTTAGGTTGTTATCACATGTACAATAGCTGACACTGGTTGTTGACCTATATATACATCGAATGATTATTTCCGGTATGTAAATTTGAATCTTACGACAGATTCCGGCCAATGACGAACGCTGTTCCGTTGGTTTCCGTAGCAATCCATTATTCTATATTTTCGACACAAACAACCATTTAATAACCGTACTGTTTAGTGTTAAATAAATGTTAAGGTACATAGATTCCGATTCTTCTGAAGTCAGTTAGAAACGCAAAATTTGCGGAAATTTGCGCAGCATACATCTTTAAGTAACGTCGATGGCCCTGTTTCGGTGCATGCCCTTTTTCGGGTGCACTTTACTTGGGAAACGATGTCTTCTTTAAGAAGAGCTGAATTACGTCATAACCTTTTGCAATCCACAAAATAAACAAAAACTACCTGTCATCGCTGTCAAAAAATCTAAAATATCTGCTGCAAACAGTTAAATTATTTACTATATTTTATAAAGCATAGCAATTTCAACCATTTTCCTTATGTTTGTTTTCACATGGATAACTTTTGTTCCAAAACATACTCTCCTGAAAAGGTTTCTCTCAATTTTGTAGCGATATACATTTGTTGTCATCTGCTCCAGCAAAGTCACATGACTTCGATGTCTCTGCTCACTGCTTTTCAGGTACAGGCTATGTCCAAAAGTATGTCCTTCACTATATTTTTCACATAGGAGAGAGACATTACAGGACAGAGACCTGCTATAGTTTATTCATACAGGATAGAGGCCTAATTTATTTAATGCCGGAGAAATACCTACTAGGTTTTAATCAACGCCTTATTACAGTTGTTTTTAGTCAAAATGCACAAATTTCAGATAAAAATGAGTTTAAACGAGGTAAGAACATTGACAATCAATGATTATTGTTATAAAAATACTTTAAACTCGTTACAGCATGCATAATTTGTTTGATATGCATTTCATTTTGTTTTAACAATTCAAAGTTAAGTTATAGACCTACTACTTTTAATTACAAATGTAGTCATACGCTTTTGTTGAACACTGTATTTGGATGAAAAATAAGCCGCACCGAAATAGGGCAGATAAACAAAACATAACACAAAATGGCTACGTCATTAAAACGGTTGCAACCGCGATAAATGTGGAATATTTTGGGAATTAATTTACACTGATTTGGACCTATGACCTATTACAATAATGCAGGATAATACAGAATGCCTCAAGCAATTGGACCATCAACATTGAACAATGATACGACTTGTCTCATTGTTGCACAAATATAGAGCAGGCTTATAAGTCTTCCACAAGCAATAGGTCCACAGCACCGAACATACAATAGAATTATCCCAATTATTCATACGGATCGAACGAAAGTACGGATAGAAAAAATGGAATGACGGACTAAGGGTTACAAAACAGTTTAAATGTAGCATATAGACCCTTCAACACCTCCGCAAAATAGTTGTCATCTACAAACAATGTCGCCTACTCTAAGTTTCAGAGTGGGCGCTCCTTCATTATCTCCTCTAAAAGTAGATGGTGTGTCAAACAGTTTGGATCCTGACGGGCCGCCCAGTTATTCGATGTTTCTTGTCAATCAAAACTGTTTGCAAAGGTTATCATATACAGTAAAACCTCTCTATAACGGCCACTAAATAACATCAAGTATTTTGTGTTAAAGGCAGGTTGCTGCTTAAAGCAAGGAGAAAGTAAAACAAAACGCTCCTATAGGAGCGTTCTGTTTTACTTTCTGTTTCATGCAGTGATGTACGCCATTACAATTCAGACTCAGCGCTCTCTCCCAGTTCCCAGAATCCTACACAGAACGATCAATTTGATTGGTCTATAGTACTAACATAAAAATAAACCCAGCATCAGGTGGCGCTTGAGAGACTCATGTGATGCAGTCAATTGGCAATAATAAATCAAAGCATTAACGGTATCGAGAGTACACATACATCTATAGTCAACTGAAACATCTCCCCCTTTTTGAGAAATACAACAATCAATATATTAAATCAAACACTCTGGCCTCAGTTGACCACAGATGAAACCTAACATTATTACAAGCAATTATGATTACCAAAGTTAACACTTAACAACACTAACTTCTAACTTAAACTAGGTTCTAAGACATAACTAATAACTAAACCAGCATTTCTCAACAGCAATAGTTACTGTTACACAAGTTTTTCAAATCTTGAAAATATCTTAAAAAATTGGAACACACTGCTGAAGATGTGTCTGATGAGAAACGCTGTATAACCTTATCAACTAACGCAGAAAATCCTTAATTCTATCGCAGTAGAATCTTCATGTTACAAAATTGTCGAAGTTCTTTGGCTTGACAACGCGACCACTCCTGGTGACGACTTGGCCTGAAATTGTTTGGTCTGCATCGCGATTTTTATTACGTAAATTATATGGCACCGGTGAGTCACGGTGTCCTTTTTCCTCATAGCATGGCACCGGAGTGTCACGGTGTCCATTTGCATTTACTCGGTTTTCAATTTCTGAATTGCAGGGCATTCGCGATTCACCATGCCCTTGCACACTTTCTTTCTGATTCTCATCTCGCGATCTCACACGCGGTTGGTTTTGCACACGCGACTGACTTAGCACACGCGGTTCATTTTCAGCACGTGAATAATCTGGAACACCCAAATTAACCTCTGATGGCGGCGTCAACTGTAGATGTCTCCTGTTCCGTCGGTAGGTTCCCAATGGGGTTTTGACCATATACGATCTCCGATCTGGATCGCAATCCTCCACTACGCCTTTCACACTCCATCGTTTCTCTTTGTCAGTTTTAATTCTAACCTCATCACCTGGGTTTAGATGTGACAGGGTTTTGACAGACTGATCATACTGCATTCTCATGCGTTCTTTGTATTTTGAGTCACTTAATCTCATATCATCTCTCTCTAACCAGCCAGGTTTTAGAGAATTTGGTAACATTGGCATAAGAGTTCTAATTTTCCTCCCCATCATCATCTCGGCAGGACTGAGGCCTGTTGACTCCAATGGAGTTGCTCGATATTCCATCAAGGCAGTGAAAATATCCTCTTGCCTCAGGATCCTTTTTGCTATCTTTACTGCCGCTTCTGCTTCTCCATTTGATTGCGGATAATGAGGACTTGCAAAAGTTTGTTTGAAACCATATTCACTTGCAAATGACTGAAACATTTCTGACGTAAATTGTGTACCATTGTCCGATACTAGCTCTTCTGGAATTCCCCATCTTGAAAACATGTTTTTCATTTTACCGATGACCTGTTCACTTGTCACGCTCGACAAATATGATATCTCAATAAATCTTGAATAATAGTCTGTCACGACAAGGTAGTGTTTTCTTTCCATTTCACACAAGTCAGTAGCAATTCTTTGCCATGGTCTGTCTGGCAATTTAGTTATGATAATCGGTTCTTTTTGTTGAGCTGGTCGATGTTTTTGACAGAAGTCACACTTTTCTACCTTTTCTTTGATATCTTTTGCAATGCCAGGCCACCATACCGACGCCTGTGCTCTGGCTCTACATTTATTTAGACCTAGATGTCCTTCATGAATACTTTCAAGTGTCTCTGTTCTCAGTTGCTCTGGTACGACTATTCGTTCTCTATACAACAAAAGTCCCTGACTCACTGACAATTCACTTCTAGAGGCAAACATATCTGTCAGCTGTGGGCTAACTGAATCCATGTAAGTCGGCCAACCAAAACGTGTGTAGTTCATAGCTTCCTGAATTACATTATCATTCTCAACAGCCTTTCGAATTTTTTCTAACTTTATGTCCGAAATTGGCCTTAAAGCATCAACTGAGATGGAATAATGTTCTATTTCGTCTACAAATGTGTAACTTTCTTTGTTAAGAGGACTCCTAGACAGTGTGTCTGGCACTACTAAGTTTTTTCCTGGAACATGTTCCGCTTTTAGGCTGAACCCTCTTAATCTCATTAGCATCCTCTGGCATCTCAAAGGAGAATTATTCAGGTCTTGTGAGTTAAGAAGAGGCACTAGTGGCTTATGGTCTGTTAGCAGTCTGAATGAATCTAAGCCTACTAGATAGCGCGAAAATTTCTCACACGCCCAGAGTGACGCTAAACACTCTTTTTCAATTTGCGCATATTTCTCTTCTGCACTTGAAAGCTTTCTTGAACAAAATGCAACTGGTTTTATTGTCCCGTCTTTGTCCTGTTGGAACAAAGCTCCACCCAAACCGTAGCTACTAGCATCTGCACTTACGATTACTGGCTTGGTATGATCATAGAATGTCAACGATTGTGCATTTGTGATGAGAACTTTCGCCTGATTGAATGCAATTTCTTGTGGTGAATCCCACACCCAAGTTTCTGATTTATGTAGGAGATCAGTCAATGGTTTGATAACACTTGCAAGTTTTGGAACAAATCTACCCAGATAGTTTATCATTCCAAGTACGCGTCTTAGTTCTGGCACATTTGTTGGGGCAGCAAGCTCACGAATAGCTTCAATTCTGTCCTCACTAGGTTGAATTCCATTTTCAGTGATTGTGTGACCAAAATACTCTATTCTGTCTTTACGGAATTCACACTTGCTCCGATTCAGTTTCAGTCCAGAGTCATTTATTCTATGTAAAGCTGCTTTTAAGTGTTTATCATGTTCACTATCATTCTTCCCATGCACCAAGATGTCATCTATGATTACTTTCACACCCTCCAGACCACACAGAAGCTCTGTCATTTTCCTCTGAAAAATCTCTGGGGCTGAAGTTATCCCAAATGGAACACGACGGAAACAGAATCTCCCAAACGGTGTAATGAATGTAGTGAGTTCACTGCTTTCTTTACATAGAGGTATCTGGTAAAATCCACTAGATGCATCGAGTTTTGTAAACACTTTTGCTCCTTTCAAATCTGGGGCAATATCATCTAAGTTCGGGAGCATGTAATGTTCTCGTTTCACAGAGTCATTAAGTTTTTTCAGATCAACACAAATTCTGATTGCACCTGAAGGTTTGACTACAGGTACCATTGGGGCGCACCAATCTGTTGGATTTGTGACTTTCTCAATAATGCCTTCATTTTCTAACCTCTGCAGTTCTGCTTCAACTTTCTCTAACAGCGGAAATGGAACTCTACGTGCTGTTGTCAAACAGTATGGTTTTGCATCCTCTTTGAGAGTGATCTTGACAGGTTCACAATTCACTAGTCCAAATGAACCAAATATGCCTTGGTCTACCTCTATTTCATTGATTTTCTGGATGAGTCCCATTTTCTCAGCAACTGCACGTCCTAGCAGATTATTGCTAGCCGTTCCTTTTATCACATGAACTGGGAATGTATACCATGCATCTTTAACTTTGGTTTCCGCGCGAAACATGCCTATGCACTCTATTGGTCCCCCGGGTCCAAACAATGGGGTATGTGATGGCATAAGATTGGCTCTACGACTTAGCCTGAGGTATGTGTTATGACTAATGATAGATGTATCTGCTCCTGAGTCAATCTTGAATTTAAGAATGTTCCCATGGATTTTCAAGTCTACAGTCCATGGAGGACTATTGTCTGAGCAACTTGTCACAGAGCCAAGAAATAATGTGTCTCTAGACTGGTGTACCTCATTAACATTGTGCTTTTTCGTGCGACAACATACTGCAAAGTGATTAGGCTTTTGACAATTTCGACATATCTTCCCCTTAGCATAGCATTTGTCTTTGGCATGGACCTGGTTACATTTGTCACACCTGTATGTGGCTTTACCCTGAGTACTATAGCGTTGTCTCGGTCCCTGAGTTTGGTAATTATACTTTGGTTTAACATAGCCAGGCGACTGTCTTTTTTCATGGCATTTCTTTTGTACAGAGTCGAGCATTTTGCTGGAAGACTGATCTCGCATTTGCTCTTTCACTTGTTCACTTTGTCTTGCAAGTTCAATAGCTTTTTCAAGAGTCAAATCTGATTTTAACTGAAGCTTCTTTGACAGTTCTTTATCGAGAACACCAATAACAAGTCTATCTCTAATGTGCTCATTCTTATTTTCGTACTCACAGTGCTCCGCGATTTCATAGAGGCTCCGTACGAATTCTTCCATAGATTCACCGTTTTTCTGAGTCCGAAGGTGAAACCTAGCACGTTCGTGGATCACATTCCTCTTTGGCACGAAATATTCCTCAAATTTTTCCAGCACTAGATCGAATGTCTCCTCTTCCTCTTCGTCCTCTTCTGTGAATGTTTTCATTATGTGTTCAGCTTCCTTCCCCATTGTGTACACGAGGACACTGACCTGCACCTCGTTTTCCTCCGCATTCAGCTTCGTGGCCGTCCTAAAGCGACAGAAACGTTCCCTCCATTTAGGCCATTCAGCCGGCTTGCTGAAGTCAAACGGCTCCGGTGGACTTAATTTGAATGACATGATTCTTCTTAGTTTAGTTTACTTCTGACACCATGTTTCATGCAGTGATGTACGCCATTACAATTCAGACTCAGCGCTCTCTCCCAATTCCCAGAATCCTACACAGAACGATCAATTTGATTGGTCTATAGTACTAACATAAAAATAAACCCAGCATCAGGTGGCGCTTGAGAGACTCATGTGATGCAGTCAATTGGCAATAATAAATCAAAGCATTAACGGTATCGAGAGTACACATACATCTATAGTCAACTGAAACACTTTCACCTTGCTTTAAGCAGCCACCTGCCCTAAATACCAACTAATTAACATAATTTAGTGGCCGTTATAGAGAGGTTTTACTGTATTTGCCCATTGCAGCAAGTCCTGTTGATCGCTTTCCATCGAATTCGGCGGTGAACGAGTTAAAACGGTTGGGTACGCATTACAGTAACCCTCCTCTGTACCGGACGTTAAATGTAGTATAAATTTAGATATTTGAGACAGGTGGCAGCTTAATACAGGGTGGACGTCATACAGAAATGTCATCTCGGAACTTTTTGCATGAATTTCACGCTGCATTAAACAGCCACCTGCCTAAAAGTATCTAATTCATCTCTACTCGAATTCCGGCTTGGAGGGGGTTTATTGTATGTCCAAGGTGGTTTTACTGTATGTCCAAGTTTGTAATTAGGTACCTTTTTCTGCTGGTTAGTTTCTCTGAATATAGCATACACACGGTACGTTTTGGAGAAAAGCGTTCCAAACAACGTGGTGAACCCAAGGGACATAACCCATGCTCTAACCTGTAAAAGAAGAGACAGAAATGCGAATCAACTTTCCCATTTACTGTTGATAATCACACATATTTGACTCAGGACTTATAATTGGTAAATTTTCCTCTAAAATTATAAAGTAAAGAACAAATACTGTGTAGTTATAAATAACGGTTATGAAAATATATTAACTTTAACTTTTCTTCTATTAACAGACGATTATGGAATACTAGAACTTTAACCAACGGTGTATCCATGTAGTCCATTTTTTGGCACGTAAAACGTATACATAATCTGAACAGTACTCTATTTCGTTTCAACCGTTTCATTTAAAACAGTTCAGTGATACCGATATGAAGCGAACACTGTATGACTAAAATGAGGTATCTTTAAAAACAAATAGATGCTTAATGCGGGACGAAAGTAATGGAGAAAGCTCCAATTGGAGCCAGTAGAACACTTCTGCATAATATCGCCCCGTATTAAGCCGCCACGTGCCTTTATGATCCAAAATAAGACATGGTTTTAGTTTTTACTGTGTTACAAATAAGGCAGACCTAGACCAGTGTCCACGTATCCTTCATGAAGCCTAATCATAGGTCTATCCGGTTCGATACTCCTCTGAGTAGCAATTAAATGGTTATCTCTTGACCCCTTTTTAGGTTTCGGACTACTTTCCGAAACCTAATAGTAATGCATCCCCAGGGCATGCCTCAAGCAAATTTATAAAGAAATTCATATCCCATAATGCGCAATCAGACCACTGTTATACTACGAAATATCAATTTATGCTTAGAATGCATACGTTCATTAACCCAAATGCAGACATTTTGAATGGTTTAACATTGACAGAATGTTTATCACGTATAGCGCCGATTAAGCGATTTAGTTATCTACGGGTGTATTTCACCCGTATTTCTTCTTTCATTTTGCCAAAAATGTGATTTTGATAACACCCCTTGACAAAAATATAGTTCCAAGTGCAATGCATTTGATAAACGATATCGATAATTCTTCATTTGGTATTTGTGTCAATTATTAAAATGCGGATGCAACTGTTGCAATTACCAATAATTTTGCCGTGTAAAATGCTACGTTATATGATAAATTTGGTCGCGTACGAATATATACCACAGAGCGCCGGTAAAAATGAACCAGAAAGTAATCGACATCTAAAAGTCGGGCGTTTATTTGAAATCTACAAGCATTTCTTGAATTTGTCGGATTGGTACAGACAACGTTACGGAGAAAACAGTAATGAATAATGGTCGGAACGTCGTCCATCTCTACATATTACACACGAACTATGGGAATGAAGATAACGACTGGAAATTGCAGGATACAGTATAAACACCCGATATGACGGGTATGACTCATATCCGCGGATATGAATTTCGCAGCCTAAAATCGGCCACAGTTTAAGCATTATTTTTCTTATTAGAAAAACCTTTCATCGAGCTTATTGGCTAATATTGTCCATATTTATTATTTGAAATACGTAAATTTAATATTCATTGCATAATAAGTAGTAACAGCCTGGAGAATTCTACTCGTCCGCTCGCTATGACGAGTAAAATAAAAAAAAAAAAAATATAAAATAAATAAATTATTATTTAATTTACTGTAATTTAGTTTATAATTAAATAAAAAATAATAATTTAATTTATTTATTATTATTATTATTATTTATAATTTAATATTATAATAAAAATAAATTAAAAAATAAATGAAATAAAATAATAAATAAATTTAATATAATTTAATTTATTTAATTTAATTTACTGTAGTTATAGTTGAAGTTGAAGAAAGCTAAAAAAATCATAATATTCGGCACCGACCCTTCTGCACGAAGGAGCACGGACCGTAGTGAAACGTTCCGGAGATATATGGATAACCTTGAGCCTCAAAAGCAATCTGTATTCTGAATGCATCAGAAGTATTTATATTGAGTTTAGAAGATCATAATTATATTTTTACATAATGTGTGACAAAGCATCGTAAACATTGATCATAGACTTTTCTGTTCTATAAGACCCATGTTTATAATGTGTGTAATGTGTTAGGAGACTTGGTACCAGGTTGTAAGCATTTAAGGATAATTACTCCAATTATAGAGAGTTAGTAGTTGTAAAAAAGATAAAGTGGACTTATTTTATTGTATGTGTTACATAATGTTAATTATAACATAAGCTGAACGTATATAATTCTTGACAATTTTTTGTTTGTAGTGTGTGTTTAAGCTTTTTCCCCCAGCATTAATCTGTTAACATACAAGCATGCTGTTATTTTCACCCCTGGTATATAATAATGTCCCAAAATGAAGTAGAGGGACATATTGTGTTTGCTCCGTTTCTTATTCTTATTATTCTTTCTTCCGATTCCGATTCTTCCAATTGTTCTTCTTCCGTCATGAACTTGTCCAGAGCATTTCTCAGTAAGACTAAGTAATTGTCCGATCCTAATGAAACTTCATATGAATATTGCTTGATACATGCAGATGTACATCCCACTTTTTATTTTTTGAAAATCACCATAACTAAATGGTTGGCTATAATTGGTCGAAATTTAGATAGTGTTTGGCGAAGTTATATATCATTCGATTTTTTGCTGAAAATTGGTATCATGGGATATTTGAGTACTCCAAATCAATTGGTTTGTGTTTCGAAAGTACATATATTGGTTGATTTTGCTAAAAATTGGTATTACGGTATATTTTGGCACTCGGGACTAATCTATAGGTCTTTTTTAAAGAATTGGTTGCCATAGTAACTGAGTGGTGGCTCTGATTGGTCGAAAATTTAGATATTTTTCCGCAAATTCAGATATTGTTCGATTTTGCCGAAAATTGGTATGTCGGGATATTTTGACACTCAGAATTGATTGGTATGTCTTTCGAAATGATTTGTTGGTATGGAAACTGAATGGTGAGATCTGATTGGTCAAAAATATAGATATTCAAATTTGCTGAAAATTGGCATTTAGGGGTATTTGGGTATCCCAAACTCAGTCAAGTTGTTTTGAAATACTTGGTTGCCATGGTAATGGAGTAGTGTCCTCTGAATGGGTCACAATTTACATATTAGATTTTTCGGAAAATTTGGTCAGTAGGGATATATATGCAGTTGTTTTAAAAGTGCTTGTTGCCATGTAACCAAGTGCTCACTAATGGCCTGTTATTGGTTGAAATTTAGATATTATGCTCACCAATAACAGTTGTAAGTTTCGTTTAGGGGACATTCTGCAACATATTCTGTTACAATTAGATCTTGTCAACTGTATGATATTTAGATTCACATGGCATATATAATTTATCCAAACGTGGTTGTAGTGTATAGATGGATAGGTGATTGATGCACGCCAAATACTGTTACAATCCACCAGTTAGTAGCAGAAATATGACCCTTTGTTGCTTTCAGATAGCCATATAGGAAATATGACTGTTAGAAGTCATATGTTGGATCAGCTTGCTCAGATTTCATTTAAATTTGACGGGGTATTTACATGGATAGGTGCATGAGGCACAATATATGACGCCAACGTCGGCCAAATAATAATAGAGTAATGGCCCTTTACTAATTTCAAATATAAATTTAAGTAAAATTCAGGCAAATTGAACTATTGGAACTGCACTGTGTGCTACTGGTCATCAATTTATTTCTTTAAACAATATCTTAAACACTGACAGGATTTCCAGAAAAGTTCACAGCAATTATGTTCAGATGACCGGTCAATTTTAACAAACAGTTCCATTAAACACCATTCTAGTTCAGGAAATAATGCTTTAGAGGTCATCTTACTATGTATCAATGGTACCAGTCCTTCCCTACCAAGCTTTTTCGTATTGTATAGTCACAATCGACATATATATGGTCCGAAACCTTCAGTACTGTCAGTACTTTGATTCATATATACCTTCAGCGCCTTTACAAATAGAGTAAACCAATATCAGACGGCTCCTGTATGGACCGTCTAATCAGGGTCTGCTCTGTCTGTTCTGTTTGGTTATGGAATAATATAGATCTGAATCTAATGTTTCTGCCATGGCAAAATGCCCCGTATTAATATGCCATTTGAAAAATTCTTCTGATTTTATGACGTTAGTTCTTCTAACATGAATATTTGTGGTGTAAAGTGTTAAACGATGGAAGTTCAGATAGAAAATTTGGCGTCAAATCTTGATCTATACCGTTTGCAATGCTCAACAGGTTTTGTCATAAAACAGCTTAAGAATTACGACAGTCATTCACTGAGGACATCGATACATCATTATCTCTCTGTTGAAAATGATAACTGCCGAAACTCTGGTCTGCTTCTATTTTCACTTGCCCAGATTTGTTCAAGTTTTTGAGAAAACTAATCGATGGAGTGTCATATAGCTCTGATCCTAATGAGACGTCGAGTTACTTGGTTTCTCATCTGGATCCAGGCTATTGGTAAATGTAACGTCGGGTCTAGCAGAAAGTGATTAATTGAAACAGGTGCGTATGAGAGCCATAATTACTTATCAAATGCCTTCACATGTTTGAAGTGTGAAGTTTAAAGTGTGACGTATGAAGTGTGAAGTTTAAAGTTTGAAGTCGCCACCGGTCTTTAGTACTTTATTTACCATACAGAGGTTGTCAGACGTGTCTTCGTTGATGAGATTCTGATAGTCCAAGGCTCGCAGCAGAACCACGAGATACATAAGTAAACAGCCACATATACTGACATTGTTCAGGGCCGGACTGGACATCTTGATAAACCTGCCATGGGTTAAAAATATGCGGTGACAGTGAAGTATCTGTAGTACAGCTAATATTCGAACATCGTGAGAGGTTGTAGAGAATCACCATTGATGATAAATTGATCAAAAACAACTAAAACAGGAAATATGCTACAATCACGCTACTGTTTCTTTAAAAATGTAATCGACAAATACGTAATACCCTCTGGAGTCTCATGAAGCATATATACAGTAGAACATATACACAGATCAACAGATAAATATGCGTACGCGTATACTAAAACCGTCATTTCTCCACCAAACCCTAATCTTCGAGACGATTCTAAAGAGTAGTCACAACATAGTGGTTGGTGGAGAACTAAAGTAGTTACCGGTAGTCTTGATTTTATTTTAATTTACGCATCTTATCTAAACCTCTATATACAGTAGAAAATGTCTTAAGCGACCCTTACAAAGAGGCCTAATTGGCACGTGGGGGCTTAATGCAGGTCGAAAGTAATGCAGAAAACTCATATGTGAGATTTCTGTTTTATCTTCGCATTGTGTAAAGGAACCACAAGCGCTTTAAGCCTCCTATATTCAATAAATGAATGGGCGCTTCAGACAGGATGAGATACGGGATTCTTTGGTATCTTACCAGAATCAAAACCTTTTGACGCACTGGCTTTTGCCTTGTACAGAAATGGAATACGCCTTGCAATTTTAAACTGACGTGGCCAAACAAATGTACAGTAAAATCCCTCTAAACCGGAATTCTAGTTTTAGTTTGGAAGAATTTGTATCTTTTCAGGTTGGTAGCTGCTTAATGCAGGGTGAAAGTCACGCAGAAAACTCCCTTAGGGGCCTTCCATATGAATTTTATTCTGCATTAAACTGCAATATGTCTTAAAATACCAGTATTGGTATTACTATTTAACACATTCCCTCATATTGGCGCATTTTGACGCATGTCCCTGTAAAGGTATCTTTTTGAAACAGTTGTGATAAATAGAGAATTTGCTCCTATGGAGCAAATGATCTATTTATCACAATGGTTTAAATTCAAAACTACACAATTCTGTTTTCCTTTTCTTTCATAAATGCTCCTTTTCGGTAGATTTATTCCAAGAGGTTGGGTCTAAAAATAGCCTATGAGGAAATGGGTTAAAGTCTTGTTTAGAAGGTTTTTCCTGTACAACAATTTACCAAGAAAGCTGAAAACTGAGTTATACCGTTTGTTTCTATTATGGATGTTGAAGCCTAGGAAGACAAACGCAAGTCCACAACCAATTACGCAGAATGTGGTAACAATGACCATGGCCGCGAGGCTGATCCGTGGCGGGGACACCTCATAGGTGAAGCGGTCCTGGGGAACGGTTCCATCTGAAACAAAGACCGTGAATTATACAGTAGTCTCACTAATACGACCACTCAAAACAAGTCTAATCCTGGGTCCATGCTTATAAAGCTTTTTAGTTGAGTCTGAGTTTGTTATCAAGATTTTGATTGGTCAGATTTGAGCCAAAGGCCCAAATCTGACCAATCAAAAACTTGAGAACGAACTCAGACTCAACTAAAAAGTTTCATAAGCATGGATACTGGACTCGGTTTGTGCCAAATCATATTAGTTGGTAAACAATGTACATGTAGCCTACTTAAAGTTTCAGGTAAAATTTCCCTCGATTTTTTCTCATAAACGTTAATGGTGTGCCAAACAGCTTGGGTCCTTATGCAAGCAAAGTAGACCCAGATCAGACGGTCCTATAGGAGCCACCTGATCCGGGACTACCCTTTTGGCTAATGAAATTTGAAAGATCTGTGTCTTTATTTTCTAAAATGGCTACAATGTTTCACCTTCCATATTTCATTATAACTATGTGTCTTTGAATATTTAAACGGTATTGAAATTTGGAATAAATATAGAACAGGTGAATGGTTAAACCCTTAATAGCATCACAGGAAAGGGGAGTATACCTAGCCTCTAATCAGAGGGGCTCCTTGACATTTTTCTGATGACTATTAATTTAAAAAATAATGAGTGTATAAGTTATAATTAGTTGAATATGTATAACAACATTATGAACACGGATCATTAACCACAACAGAAGCTGTAGAATCAGATCTATATTATATCATAAGCAAAACGAGCAGACACTGGTCAGACGACTCCTATGAGACCCGTCTGAACTGGACTAACGATGTTTGCAAACTCGTTAAAAGGCTCCTTTATCAGGGTAAAGGGCTAAGGGACAATGTTTGCAAAAACGTCAAAAGGCTTCTCTATCACGGTAAAGGGTTAAGGGATACTTTTTGCTTCACTAGTTACTTTCAAAAGCTCACACTCGCAAAATAATTCTTGCAGAAACAACCCTCGAAATGAATATTAGATGCATTCAAACTACATGCAGAAAAACCTCTCTATAACGGCCACTAAATTATATCAAGTACTTTGTGTTAAATGCAGGTGGCTGCTTAAAGCAAGGTGAAAGTAAAACAGAACGCTCCTATAGGAGAGTTCTGTTTTACTTTCACCTTGCTTTAAGCAGCCAACTACCCTAAATACCAACTAATTAACACAATTTAGTGGCCGTTATAGAGAGGTTTTATTGTATTGGACGAAGGCACTAATGAATATAGGTTAAAATTCTCGGTTAAATCAGGAACCAATAAAATTGTGCTGCAATTAGTTACAAATGAACATAATTTTATGTGCTTCAGCTGTCACTGAAACTCGATACTCTATAAAAAATGTGGATAATCTGTAAGTTCATTAATGACTTCAGGTAACATCTATAATTGGTAACGCAATACGCAACGTTCATGAATGAGGTGTGTTGAGTAGTATATCTAATAATAACCCTTTCACCATCAACGTTAGCAATTAGCCTGTATTCGTTTGAAAACAAGATAAAACAACGGTATAGAATTTCCACCGGAATTCATACACTTTTATAGAAGTTTGATGAATTAGGTGTAACATCATTAACTTTAAAAATAAGATGGAGCGTTCGTCCTCTAACACATAATTATACATTTTTTTTAAATGAAAAACGAACAAAAAACCGACGAAAGCTAAAGAGGGTGACGAATCGATAAAGCTAATCAATACAACGCCCAGAAAGAGTATATAAGGTGGGTTTAACCATTTCTCTGTCCTGTGTTTATTCCAATTTTGACTACCTACTGCATATTCACGGACAAAGTATAGTTATATTGAACTAAAAAGGTTGGACCATTGTAGCCATTTTAGAAACTGAAGAAATCAGATTAATCACATATGTCAAATTACATTAGCAAACGGTACAGGAGCCTGGAGGAATATGAAGGAAGGGTTAACGCCCACAAACAGTGTTTTAGGCACATACTTTACGGAGACGGTCGGTTAAAACTGAAACAACAGTTATGTTATAGAGAGTATTTGCATAAGTCACACAGAGCAATATTGTGCATAAAGAGTATTTGGCATGCAATAAACGATTGCGGATATAAAGGTATCTCAGCATATACGCAGAAAGTTATACTGGTATACTGACGGAATCTCATTGAGAAAGGACATGACGTACGCTCATAGACACTAATAGAGTCTGATTGATACTACATGTCAAACACTCACATATAGTAACGGGATCATACTGAGAGTAAATGACATCTATTCACAAACGGTAAAGAATTTTCACTGAGTGTACTTGACAAACAGTAACGGAGTTTCACTGAGAGTAGATGCGATACACTAATAGACAGTACCATTGAGTGTATATGACATGTACTCACATACAGTGTAACGGGGTCTCATTGAGAGTACATGATATAGACTCATAGACAATAACGTAATCTCGTTCAGAACACATGACATACACTCACGTACAGTAACGGACTATCATTGTGAGTATTTGACAAACACTCAGATACAGTAAGGTAATCATATTGAGAGTACATGACATGCACTCTTATGCAGAACAGACTCTCCATGAAAGAATATGACTAAAACTCATAGACAGTAACACAATCCCAGTGAGAGTAAAATTTAATGACATATACCCATAGATATTAACGCAATCTAACTGAGAATACATGACATACACTCACGCACTGTAGCGGAATATCAATGAGAATACATGACTTACACTTACAGACAGTCACGAAATATCAGTGAGAATACATGACTTACACTTACAGACAGTCACGAACTATCAGTGAGAATACATGACTTACACTTACAGACAGTCACAAACTATCAGTGAGAATACATGACTTACACTTACAGACAGTAACGAAATATCAGTGAGAATATATGACTTACACTTACAGACAGTAACAAAATATCAGTGAGAATATATGACTTACACTTACAGACAGTAACGAAATATCAGTGAGAATATATGACTTACACTTACAGACAGTAACAAAATATCAGTGAGAATATATGACTTACACTTACAGACAGTCACGAACTATCAGTGAGAATACATGACTTACACTTACAGACAGTCACGAACTATCAGTGAGAATACATGACTTACACTTACAGACAGTCACGAACTATCAGTGAGAATATATGACTTACACTTACAGACAGTAACAAAATATCAGTGAGAATATATGACTTACACTTACAGACAGTAACAAAATATCAGTGAGAATATATGACTTACACTTACAGACAGTCACGAACTATCAGTGAGAATACATGACTTACACTTACAGACAGTCACGAACTATCAGTGAGAATACATGACTTACACTTACAGACAGTCACGAACTATCAGTGAGAATACATGACTTACACTTACAGACAGTCACGAACTATCAGTGAGAATACATGACTTACACTTACAGACAGTCACGAACTATCAGTGAGAATATATGACTTACACTTACAGACAGTAACAAAATATCAGTGAGAATATATGACTTACACTTACAGACAGTAACAAAATATCAGTGAGAATATATGACTTACACTTACAGACAGTCACGAACTATCAGTGAGAATACATGACTTACACTTACAGACAGTCACGAACTATCAGTGAGAATACATGACTTACACTTACAGACAGTCACGAACTATCAGTGAGAATACATGACTTACACTTACAGACAGTCACGAACTATCAGTGAGAATACATGACTTACACTTACAGACAGTCACGAACTATCAGTGAGAATACATGACTTACACTTACAGACAGTAACAAAATATCAGTGAGAATACATGACTTACACTTACAGACAGTCACGAACTATCAGTGAGAATACATGACTTACACTTACAGACAGTCACGAACTATCAGTGAGAATACATGACTTACACTTACAGACAGTCACGAACTATCAGTGAGAATACATGACTTACACTTACAGACAGTAACAAAATATCAGTGAGAATACATGACTTACACTTACAGACAGTCACGAAATATCAGTGAGTATACATGGCATACACTCAAAGACAGTAACAGAATGTCAATGGGAGTACTTGACATCCACTTACAAATAGTAACAGAATCTCAATGAGAATACATGCCATGCACTGATAAACAGAAACGGACTCTCATTGAGAGTACATGGCGAACAATCATACACAGAGTCTCATCAAAACATTTTATACAGTCATAGACATTAACGGAATGCCATTGACAAACAAGAACACTCAACGTGTAATTTAAAGAACATTGTACATGTCATACTCTCATAGACAGTACGGGAGGTCAATGAGAGTATCTGAAAAACACTCACAAACAGTAAGATAATCGTAAATATAGTAAACATACTCATAGCCAATAACGAACTATCATTGAGAGTACATGACATACACGCCATAGGCAGGGACCGAGTCCAACTGAGAATACATAACGAAGACTCATAGACTGGAACGGAATCCCACTGAGTGTGCATGGCGTAACGGAGAGTAACCGAGAGTACATGACATTCACTCATAGTCGGAAACTGATCAATTATTGAAGATTGATGTTACTGAAAACAAAGTTATTGAGTTGCTGTCTAGAATATATTGCACTGATTAATAAGACTTTTGAAAAAAAAAATGACATTATATGAAGTTGATTTTGCCGAATTTCGAACTATGGAAGCCCATTCGTGTCAGAAATAAATAACACGCTGGTTAATAATCTATATATGTGTTGCTGTTTTTTGCTGTTTTATCTCATTTCTTTTACATTTCTTATTACTTATAATGATTTTTTTTATCTTTAAACGTTCATAACAATCACATGTTAACAATAATTAATAACAATCAGGGAAATTAACCGAGTTTTGTAATTAATGCATAGATCTAGCCTATATATGCTTTTAGTTATGGCTAGATATGTTTTATTGCATTTCAGTTCATTAAGAGATGTGAATCTGTTACTAGACACAATAATTATGCAGATCGGGTTGATTTTGACATTTAGCTGTGTATGAAATAAACGTTTATCATTTCTATTCACAGCATGGCAAATACAGATGATGCAAAATATGTTGTGTGTGAAGTGGATGACAGTAGTCCTCTATCAGCTATGGGAGAGAAGGGTTGCCATAGTATCATTTCGTCCAGTAAAGACAAAGGTGAGATAAATGCGAAGTGTTTCTGCAGTCCTAGCAATAATATATAAATTAAATGATAAATGGTAATGAGTGGAATTGTCCGTAATGTGTTCGAGGATTGAGAGTACTCTTACGTTCCCCAATACTAAATATGTTGATTCTACCCTGATATTTATGCTAATGATAAGATATATATGAATATGTATTATTTTTTAAGGTAAAGATGTGGAAATACTCCCTGGGCAAAGAGTACATCCCCGGTGTAGAAGAACGTTATGTCACCCCAACTGAAAAAGGCAAAGACATGTTGTTCATCCGAATTAATACTACCAAACACTAGAACAATAGTCTCAAGCAGTTTTGATTACAAGACAAAGTGTCTGTTCTGTGCAACATCTGTGTCTTAAAGCAGGGGTAGAAGAAAGGGCTCAAGATGGTCACCCTGTAATGGCATTAGAATTCCGAAAGTCAATTCAAAATGCATGTGGAGAGAGAAATGATAACTGAGCCAACTTGGTGTTGGATACGACTATGATTTACCAGAGATGGAAGCACGTTACCATCAAGCATATTGCTCAAATTTCAGTTCAGGTTATAAAATCCCAAGACAGTTTCAAACTGAAGAGTCAAATCATACACTTTTACAATCATCTAATAATGGATATTACAATGATCCGAAGAAGGGCAGACCAGTTTGTATCAGTGTTGAAAATGCGTTCAAACAAGTGTTGCAGCAATTTGAAGAAGGTGAGAGGACAAATGATAAAGGAAATACATGTCAAATTGAAAGTTGTAACATTTAACAGCAACGGACATGATATTCTGCATACATTTTACATGAGGACAGCTATAGAAGACAATGAAGCCGAGAAAATGTCTAATATACAAATTAGTAACAAACAACAGGGAAGTTCATACTTAATGATATTTATTCCACTGACACAACAAGGGACACTTATCCCTCGCCATCTAGTGTAATGTCTATCGAGGAAAATACAGAGTACATTGGAAAGAGTCTTTTTGCAGCAGATAATACAATATAAGGATCCAGAAGCAGTAATTGTATCAATAGGGCAGGCTATTATTGAGGCGACAATGCAAAACAAATAGATCATATCACCTCTTCATCATGGTCTAGGAATACAGATGCATTACCATTTTGGCTCCAAATTCCTATTTGATGTTCTAAATGCCTAGGGATTTTGCCCGTCTTAACAAGAAGTACAGAAAGTTAAAATAAGTACTGCAATAAAAAAATAAATCACAGGTAGAAACGTCTGAGGAACAGTGTTTGCAATTTGTTGGGGACAATGTGGACCACAATTCTGTCACTATTTATGGCCACAATACATTCCACGGCTTGGGCATAATTGCAGCTGTAACTCCTAAAGACAAGCGAGCTCAAATAATTTCAAGGGTACAACAAATGAAGATCTAATTGAAGATAAATGTCAAAATGCGCCAACGATTCGAGAATGTTGAGAAGACAATGGACAGAGTCGTGTTCAAGAAGATTAAACCCAGCAAGGCCAAGTCTGCTCTAAATGAACTCGGATTCTTGGTTTAATCAAGTATCTTGACCCTTGAGAAAAAGTACACCAGGGTAGTCAGTGAAATGCAGGCAGTAAACAAGGGAAGTTATCCTGGAATGACAGAGATTGTGTTTCTTCCATTAATAGACCTCAACTCAGGTGACCTCTCCTGCATATATTCAACCTTGCTGTCTGTTGCCAAACAAAGTAGTAACGTGTGTACAACTCCAATCATCACATTTGACCAACCTCTTTACTGGAAGGATTTGACCATTGTAGAGAATGTGAGGCTTGGAGGCTTCCAAACCGAGATGTGCTTCATTGGATCCATCAGGAATGTAATGAAAAATTCAGGGCTCTCTGAACTTTAGTCCACTGTGTAGGCCGCCAGCACAGTCGAGCACATGCTCAATGGTGAAGCCAATGGACAGGACCATTCGTGGACATTTGGAATCTTGTGACTGACGCACTCAATCAAATACTTGTAGAACAGTTGTATTCTGATCTATCTATTTATCCAGTCAAATATGGACGAAGTGATTAACCAATCTCAAGATTTGAACCAGCTGCAAAACAATAATGCCTGGTGTATATGGTGTGCATGAAAACACATGCAGGTTAGTTCAGGATTCCAGGACTGGACAATTATGGATTCCGTACATGGAAATGGCAGAAACATTGAAGACATTCATAGCTGCAGAAAGGACAGCGAATTGGACAGCACATCTCACAACGTTGAAATCAATGCTCCCATACTTTCAGCTGCTGGGAAAAATTTGTACCTGAAATCAAGTTATGTGTACCTTGAATTATCTGGAACAACTCACCCAAATGTTTATGAAACATTCGTTTCAGGAAATCATGTTGTCAGATGTTCCGACAGGTTTTGGGCAGGTATTTCCGGGTTAAGCAAATCATGTTTCCCTTCAGATACGCATTATTCGCAATTATTATCACTATATATACGTAATTGTTCTTTGAAAGAATAATGAATAAATAAACTGTACCGTACTTCTACTTCATCCAAACCCAGTCGCATTCAGCACTGTCAGTACTTTGATTTGTAATATATTTTGTTATATTTTGTTATACATGTGAAATGTGAAACGAACCAGCAGTTGACCTATCAATATAGTTGCTGGTACATGATAATATTGTTAACGAGATTTAACACTGAATATAAAATGTTTCACTAACAGTAAAACACAAATACATATTGAAATGGCGCAAATCGAGTCAATAAACATTAGAAATACACTCAATAATTAATAGCGATTTTTTTTCAAGTTCCCTTTTAAATTTTCTTGAGGACTTTTTTCCTAGGTTTCCATAGACCTTATATAAGATAATCCACTAAATATCTCTTGTGAAGGACTTTGGTTGAGGTGGAGCCTTATTTTCTGCTAGAATGACTGGCCTATTGAGAGTTAATGACATACACTCATATGCAGTAACGAAATGCAGTTTTAATGCACATTCACAAACAGTAACGGAATTATTGAGAGTACTGGGCAAACACTTGCAAACTGTATATGACATGCTGACGGAGGGAAACTGATTATTTTAAGACAGAAAGTGAAAACTACATAAACTATAGTTTTTAATACTACAATAAAATCCCTCTAATGCGACCACTTAATTAATAAACATGGTTGTCTTTATAAGCAGGTGGTTACTTAATGAAGGACAAAAGTAATGCAGAAAAGCTCCTCTAGGAGCTTTCTGCATTACTTTGTCTTGCATTAAGCTTCCACCTGCCTCTACCATCCAGATTTATAACCCTTTTAGGTGGTCGCATTAGCGAGGTTTTACTTTATATAGAAATATGTTGGTGATAAAAGTCCCCTTAATGTATATCTTTGAACGGTATATGTGTATAGTACAACCCCTCTAGTTTAGTTTAGTTTTAGTTTAAACATATTTTATTTCCATATTAGAGGAAATTGGGTCGGGTCACAAGTTCTTACAACATTAGAATTGACCCTCCCCATAGTACAACCCTTTAAACCGGACGTTTAGTAAAGTACACTTTATATAGGTTTAGGCAGGTATCTATATAATGCACGATATAAGTCATGCAGATAATTCTTTTAAGAGTTTAATGTATGAATTTCACTTGCGTTAAGTCGTTAGCTGTCATTAAGCACGGCATAGATACTAATTTAAAACGCCCGCTTTATAGAAGTTTTATTGTATATAAGATATAAAAGATACTCCCTACCTGTCCACAGTGATTTTAACGGCACTAACCAGGTCAAATTGTCAGCTATCGAGTCATAGACAGCGACGTCCATACGAGAATCATCTGGAACAAAAACGGAATCAAGAAAGTACTCTCTATAAACGCCCATTCAAAACGAGAAAAAAGAAACCTATTCTGCAAAACGAAAGTTTAGGAGAAAACTTCAACTGGAACTTTCTGTGTTACTTTCGTTTAGCCATTAATCCTTTCCTTCATATAAACGTGTTTTCACGCATTTGCAAACAGAGTAGATCCATATTAAACAGAGTGGACCCAGATCAGACGGCTCTTATAGGCATCGTATAATCAGTGTCTAATGGAATTTTTAAGATCTGTGTCTTTACTTTCTAAAATGTCTACAATGTTCCATCTTCCATATTTCATTATAGCTATTTTGTCCATGAATATTCAGTAGGTATTGAAATTTGAAATAAATATAGAACAGGGAAAGGGGTAAGCAAGTATCTGATTTTAAACACATTCGTGCTACTTTATTTTCACCCATTCTCTCCTACTGACATGACGCCTTTTTGCGCCTCTGTAAAACTCATTTTTGAAACCATTGTGATAAATAGAGCATTTGCTCCTATGGAGCAAATGCTTTATTTATCACAATAGTTTTAAAACTACATAATTCTAAAATCCTCATTTTCTATAGTTAATGCTCCTTTTCGGTAGATTAATTCAAAGAGGTTGGGTCTAAAATTATTCTCGGAAGGAATGAGTAAAGTATTCGCGACAGAGGTTTTACTTACTGATACTAGTTCGTTGCATTCCAATGTGTCACCTCTAGCTAATTCTACTATGTATCACGTGGTCCACTCTTTGCGACCTGACTCGCTTTTGTAAACAGTTTGGATCCAGATGAGACGTCGAATCACTCGGTGTCTCATCAGGGTCCCCATTGGTTGACACTCGCTCAAAGTTTCTCAAAAGCTTGATTAAACCGGAAGCAGTCAAATTTGCACCATATCCTAATGTGAGCATACTTGCACCACATCCTAAGTGAGCATACTTGCACCACATCCTAATGTGAGCATACTTGTACCACATCCTAATGTGAGCATATTTGTACCACATCCTAATGTGAGCATACTTGCACCACATCCTAATGTGAGCATTTTCTCTAGACGGGGTAAGGGTTAACCCTTTCCCTGATGAATATTCATATAGGAAATAATGATGTAATAAATATTAAAAAGATTATTTTTTATAATGGCTTATGAACACATGACATTTTGGCTCAGGAAGAAGCTGTAGAATCAGATCTATATTACACCATAAGCAAACAGAGCAGACCCTGATCAGACAGCTCCTATAGGAGCCGTCTGATCTGGGTCTACTCTGTTTGCAGATGCGTCAAAATGCGCTTACATAAGGGAACGGGTTAAATAGCTTTTTAAAAATAGCAAGACTTCAAACATTACTCGGAAAGCAGTTCTGCATTACTATTTTGACTAATATAAGTACGTGTCCTGTTAGGAAGAATATTACATTGTTAAAACTGTGGCTCCAGATCAGCATAAAGTTTGTCACTCCTGATCAGCCTCAAACTATGTGGCGCTAGATCAGCCTCAAACGGTGTGCCTCCAGATCAGCCACAAACTGTATGACTCCAGATCAGCCACAAACTGTATGGCTATAGATCAGTCACAAACTGTGTGACTCTAAATCAGCCACAAACTGTGTGACTCTAAATCAGCATCAAACCGCGTGACTCTAGATCAGCCACAAATTGTGTTACTCTAGATCAACCACAAATTGTGTGGCTCCAGATCAGTCACAAACCGTGTGACTCTAGATCAACCACAAACTGTGTGACTCTAGATCAACCACAAACTGTGTGATTCTAGATCAGCCACAAACTGTGTGATTCTAGATCAGTAACAAACCGTGTGACTCTAGATCAGTAACAAACTGTGTGACTTTAGATCAGCCTCAAACTGTGCGGCTCCAGATCAGCCACAAACTGTGTGGCTCCAGATCAGCCTCAAATTGTGTGGCTCCAGATCAGCAACAAAATATGTGGCTCTAGATCAGTCACAAACTGTGTGGCTCCAGATAATCAACACACTTTATGGCTCTAGATCAGCCACAAACTGTGTGACTCTAGATCAGCATCAAACCGTGTGACTCTAGATCAGCCACAAACTGTGTGACTCTAGATCAACAACAAACTGTGTGGCTGCAGATCAGTCACAAACCGTGTGACTCTAGATCAACCACAAACTGTGTGACTCTAGATCAACCACAAACTGTGTGATTCTAGATCAGCCACAAACTGTGTGATTCTAGATCAGTAACAAACCGTGTGACTCTAGATCAGTAACAAACTGTGTGACTTTAGATCAGCCTCAAACTGTGCGGCTCCATATCAGCCACAAACTGTGTGGCTCCAGATCAGCCTCAAATTGTGTGGCTCCTGATCAGCAAGAAACTGTGTGGCTCCAGATCAGCCACAAACTGTGCGGCTCCAGATCATCAACAAAATATGTGGCTCTAGATCAGTCACAAACTGTGTGGCTCCAGATAATCAACACACTTTATGGCTCTAGATCAGCCACAAACTGTGTGACTCTAGATCAGTAACAAACTGTGTGGCTCCAGATCAGCCACAGACTGTGTTGCTCAAGCCGCTCGAGTGTCCTCATTGGCCTTCGCGACATCGGCAAATTATGATTATGCAGTGTTTGTTCTGTTAATTGCTGTAATTTTACACGCTGGGAAATACTAAAGAATCTCTATTAAGCGAACACTCAATGTATAAACACGGTGGTCTCTAAAAGCGCGTGGCTGCTTAATGCAGAGCGAAAGTAATGTAGAAAGCTCCTATAGGATCTTTCTGCATTACTTTCGTCCCGCATTAAGCCACCACCTGCTTTTACGACACCCAAAATAATTCTTTATTCAGTGATCGCATTAGAAGCGGTTTACTGTGTTTGTTATTCGTGGTAGAATAATTAGTGGCACACTTTGACAGGCCTAATAAAGCAATAATAATAAGGTGTCAGGTGGCAGCAGACAGTCTGTTCTTATTAGGGAACATTTAAACTCAATTAAAGGCAGCTTCCTGTATTCATACAGTACAAAGACTTCCCGGTGAGTCCATACCCTTTATATTTAGGCCTCGCTAAAATAAACACAATAAAGAGTCATACAGTAACAACGTGTTAACCCTTCGCTTGCTGAATTCTAAAATACATTTCTCCTTCTTTACCCATGCCCTGTTGTATAATTACATATATCTTCACTGTGTACAAGTATATCGCTGTGCAATCACTGCTGTGGAGTGCACTGGCTGCACAATCAACTTGTAAATAGTGCAGACCCTGATGAGACAGCTCCTGCAGGAGCTGTCTCATCTGGGTCTTCACTATTTACAGGTAGGTATATTGACGTGAATAGCAAGCGATGGGTTAAATGGCATTTGCAGACTGTGTAGAGGAGGTCAAAAGCTTGCTAGAGTCTGAAGTAGTCAATATTGCACTATAAATATCGGTCTTGGGGACAGGTGATACATGTAGCTTAATGTAGGAACTTTCTGTTTGACTTTTAACAGGCATTAAGCCGTCACCTGCCTAAAGTATCTAAATTCTTCTCTACTGAAATTCCGGTCAAGAGGGGTTTTACTCGTACTGTACACTAAACTGTCGCCTGTGCTGTGTATGGAAGTGGGATTCTCTTAAGTTTCCTTGCAAATATATAATCAGATGATCAAACGGATTGGATCCTGGTGAGACCCCGAGTTACTCGGGGTCTCATCTGGATCCAAACAGTTTGCAAGAGTTATCATTGTGTCCTTAATGAGGGAGAGAGAGATAAAAAGTCGAATAACGCTCAGCTCTATCACAATAGTTTCCTCAACTAATTAACTGATCTATTATCTGTCGAGTGAAGGTATTACGTATAATAAAGAAATACAGTCAAACCCCTCTAAACCGAAATTCTAGAAGAGAAGAATTCAGATATGTTTAGACAGGTTGTTACTTAATGCAAGGTGAGCAAGTCGTGCAGAAAGCTCCCAGAGCAGCTTTCTGCATGCCATTCACCATGCCTTAAGCTGCCACATGTCCCCAAGACCGATATTCATACTAAATTTAACATCTGGTTTAGAGGGTTTTTACTGTAATTGAATATTAAGAAAATATTCCAAAAGGGAATTAATATGATACATAAATACTAAAATAGCTCTGATCTAATATTTCGACCACTAAGGGCCTTTTTCAAAGATTAGCATGGTCTCTAAAAGCGGGACATGATAATCTTTGAAAATTATAGTAATTGAATAATCGTTAACACTTTACGTCATAGAGACGTTTTTGGCACCTTTACAAACATCGTAGACCCAGATCAGACGGCTCCTGTATGAGCCATCTGATCAGGCTCTGCTATGCTTGTTTTTGGAAATATCATACATCTATTGCTATAGTTTATGGCAAAATCCCTTTTCATGATGCCATTGTCATTGGAATTCCTACAATCAATATTTATATGAATGTTCATAATATTGAGGCTTAACCCATTCCCTCATAGGCTATTTTTAGATCCAACCACATTGAATAAATCTACAGAAAACAAGCATTAACTAGAGAAAAGGAAATGTTTAGAATTGTGTATAGTTTGAAATCATTGCTCCTATAGGAGCAAATGCTCTATTTATCACAATGGTTTAAACAGGTGACTTTTACAGAGGCGTAGAAAGGCGTATTTATGATGGAAAGGCTTAAGTGATGGCATAACAACTTCTATACAAAGAAGAACGTTCGGTAAAGTGAAGTCTGACTAATACGACTACACAAAAAAGTATAATTCCAGGTTTTAAAAA